>CM033713.1:5772497-6023802 GCA_019671005.1 Hibiscus mutabilis | reverse complement strand
ATCCAGTTTGAACCTCAAAGATTCTATTCGATATACATTTAATTAACTGCAATGTATTTAATTATTTGTTTGGTTTGGGCTTTTGGTGTTCTTGTGTGTAATTTGGACATTTTGACATTTAGACTGATTTTGGTTATTTATTATATTTATTTATATTTATTTACTTATGTATTATTTATATTTTATTTATTTAATAAGCCCAGTCAAAATTCGGGTATGACAATTATAGAAATAAAAACCAAAACGAAGAACATAATTGATTCTCAATGATTTAACATGACAGATTAGACATTGATGTCACTTGTTAGAACTAAAATATATCCAATACGAATATAAACTCAAGATCTATACATGCTAAATCATTAAGAACAAAAAACTAGATTTGTGAAAGCATATTTGAATTCATTAATGGAGATCTTTTAGAGGGTTTGATCTTCCAAGAAAATAGGTTTTCTTGTACCATACAACTCTCTGACAAAAAATAAGATATATGAAAGTTAACATATATATTGGGACCACTACCTCTTTATATAAACTGAATATTAAAATAGTTTATTAATATTTATAAGTATGCTCTCGTTGAATTATAAATATAACTTATAGTATCAACACTTTTAATCCCGTGACAATTTAATACCTATAATACGTGTAATATAATTGGTCACTTAATTTCGTGTTATACTTTATAATAGTAACATACATTACACATATGTGCTCAAAATTGCATATTTCAATCGAATACTTATGCCTTGTATCGTGTGCAATTTTTTGTAATTAAATTTAACATGTGATATGCATATCGATAGTTGCATGATGAAGACTTTGTGCAAATTAAATTGATTTTTGTGATTTACATATGACCTTGAATTATTATTTGCGATTATAACTTTCCTAAACTAATTCAAATTGTTCAAGATTTCGACTATTTGGCAAAATTCCTATAGTGGGGAGTGGAGGCTTTGTGTAAACAAGTCTACAAAAGGTATTTCATTTTAATCTAAGAAGGTTATGAATTTTGTTATGTGCGGGAAATGAAAAGAAGTTTGCCGGACAGTTTCGTTAATGCAAAGCTCCACGATGGCAGGGCTTCTCGCAACCCAGTTTGTGGCAGCAGCATGCAATGGCCGTTATGGGCCTTTCACTTGCCTCGTTCTGGGGCACTGGTTACCGTCTTTCCTCATCTCACAAACTGGTCGTGCTGTTCAGGCTCAATGAATCGAAGTTAAAGTTCGATGGTCATGTTTTAACCTGTTGTCACCCGAACATGATCCATCCTCATTTTAACGGAACCGCGACAATGGCCCGTCGCAAGCTGGTCCGAAATAGGTCAAAAATGTTGTATAGTTCATAAAAGGCAAAGAAATGATTGTTCCTAGGACATGTTATATGGTCAGAAAAACAACTATAACTTTCTAATCTTTGTACGAATGTACGCATGCATAGATAAGGTATATAATATTATTATCAATCTGAATGTGCATTCTTTACGGTGGCAGAGGAAGAACTGCTATGCAACAACAAAGGAAATAAAAGGTATTATTAAAAATAAAACAATGATTCCACCGCCATCTGTGGGAATCGAGCCCACGACCACATGGTTAAAAGCCATTCGCTCTACCGGCTGAGCTAAGACGGCTCCGATGACAAGTTTTGAAAGGTTAAACTACTTGTTAAATAGTGTTTTATTAGTATAACATAAATTGATAATGGTTCATCGATTGGTCTCCACAGTTCAACCACGAGTAGAGCCCCAGACATCAAACATGGTACATGATGTAAAATGTATTTCACATAAAAATAAATTAACCGATTAAATCATGTATGAGATCTTTCTTTATTCTGGTACCATATTCATTGATTAAGATAAACATGTTCATAATTTTATGTTCCAAACATCTCAACAAGTCATGCAAGACCAATTTAGATGGTTGCCACTCACTCGAGTCCAATTCCGTCTCTACTACATACTCAATCTAAAGAACCTTCCTTCGGTTTACAATTTTTCTTTCCTTTTTATCATTTTCTTTCTTTTAGCGAGTGTCTAATATTTGGGTAAAATTTTGATACACAGGCTGTGTAAAATTAATTTTACACAAGCCTGCGTATTTACACTATAAAAATCCAAATCCTAAATTCTTAACCTAATCCTAAAAAACTAAACCCCGCACTCTAAACGTTAAATTCTAAACACTAACCTTAAATTCTAAACCCTAAACCCTAACCACTAAAACTAAAAAACACATATAAACTAAAGTTTACACGGCCTGTGTATCAATGATTTTTCCTTAATCTTTTATATCTTAATTCAAACACGGTCTTTTTTTATATTTTATCTTATCGATTGAGCTAAATATTCAAATGCATTTTATATTTAAGAATCCATTGAGTTTTCAGATAATTTTAATATAATTGTAGCCCAAGAAAAAAAGAAGTTTGCCGGCAAACTTTTTATTCTCTGTGTAATTGAATTGTCCATTTAACGTGTGTGGTCTATATATCAACGGTTACATGGCGAAGGCTTTGTCCACATTAAATTGATTTATGTGATTCACGTCTGACTCTGATTCATTATTTTTTTTTATTATAACCTAAACTTAATATGTTAGTGCAGTACGTCGTGTCATAATGTTTTCACTTAATATTTTTAATTTTTTTTATTTTATTTAAAAAATTCTTTAAAAGTTTAAAAATTCTAAAAGACTTATAAATTTTATAAAAAAATATTTTTTTTAAAAAATTGTAAATGCATTTTATATTTAAGAAATGTTTTCACTTGATATTTTTAGATTTTTTTATTTTATTTAAAAAATTCTTTAAAAGTTTTAATAATTCTAAAAGACTTGTAAATTTTATAAAAAATTATTTTTTAAAAAAAATTATAAATGTAACATAATAGAACTGTAGTGTATCATGTGCTAGTAATATCTAAAGAAAAACTATTAAGATTTAATGGTCAAAATTGGTCAAAGGCTTAATTGATTCAATTTATTGATTTAAAATTTTAGTTAATTAAATTTCTTGGTTCAATGACTTAATTGAGATGCAAAAAATAAATAAATAAATAAATAACTCAATTGATTTTTTTTTTTAAGTTCAAGATTTCTTACCCTTAAGCCTATTAAAAAATACGACACATTCCCCATTTATTATTAAATCTGAATGTAATCCTGATTAATTAATGAAGTTCAGATTTGCCATTAAAAATACGAGACATTAATTATTAATTAATTATCTATACCACATATTAAAGTAATAAAACCAAACTGTAAAATGCTTGAATACAATAAAATTGAATTACTTCAAAGTCAGTTTTCCCTCCTGCTTTTCTGTAAAAATAATTGAACACGATAAGATCGAATTACTTTAAAGTCTGTTTTTGTTATTTTTATGAACCTTTGAATAAAATGTTTTAAATTAAGGGTGAAATTCTATAGAAGGTCCTTGTATTCTATGTTGTTAGTGATTCGGTACCTCTACTATATTTTTATGGATAAGTTCCTCTACTATAATTTAATACTTTCTAATTCACTCTATTGTCGAAATGTGTATTTTTAATCCCTATGACAACTTATTTTCCATTAATTTTGTCAAATTATTTGACTTGGCATATATTTTAAGAAAACATGATACAGAACACTTTCGTATTTTTTTTCATAGGGTAAAGTACATAAATGATTAGGGGTGAGCGTTCGATCGAGTCGAGTCAAGTCAAAATTTCGAGTTATTCTAGTTGACGCTTCATATTTTACAACTCAAACTTTATTTTTTTCGATTCGAGTCGAGTTTAAGAAATTCGAGTCGAGTTTTCGAGTTCCTATAAAAATTTAATTGTAATTATTTATCATGTTATAATACGGTTTGATTCCAATTAAAATCACTTTCTCTAATCATATAAGATATGCATATATATATATATATATATTTCTTCATATTTTTTCATATGTTGCAATATTTCGACATATTTTTATATATCGGTATATATATAATAAAAAATTGAGGGACTCGTCTCGAACTTAAAAATAAATCCATTAATTACTAAAAATTTCGAGTTATTTGAGTTTCTATTTTACTACTCAAACTTTATTTGAATTTTTTAAGTCAAGTCGAGTTTATGAAATTTCAAGTCGAGTATTTTCGCCTCGAGTCGAGTTATTCAGTTTTTTTCAAGTCGAGTTTTGCTCACCCTATAAATGATCACTAAACTATGTTAAAATGATCTTTTTTATCACTAAATTTTTTAAAATTATAAAATAATTATTAAGTTTCTGATTCGGTTAAGAGATTGTCATTTGAATTTCAATTATTAAAAAATTATCGTTTAAACCTGTCAAACTTCTACAAAATGATTGTTAATTTATCAAAAATTTATCACTGGAAGATACCATTTTGTAACCGAATAAAAAAAGTTAATGACCATTTTGTAATTTTTAAAAGTTTAGTGGTAAAAAGTTATTTTAGTATAATTTAACAGCCATATATATATATGCTTTACCTTTTGTATTATTGTTCATTTTTTCCCATTTAAAAAGAGAAAGAAAAGAATCAATTGTGTTGGTTCAAATGGTAATTAATTTGGTATCGCTTAAAGCATGTTTGGGTTTGAGGCGTCGTGTATGCATAAAATTCATGTTGGGAGACTAACCCACCAAAGTCAGGTGTGTGACGCTGGTCGGTCTGAATTAGTCATGGTGAAGCCTTGGAAACCGAAAGGGCAACAAAAAAAAAGAAAGAAAAGGAGTAAAATATATAGTATTTGTCCAACAATAGAAAATGGATGAGTATTTAATACGTTGTCAGTGTAAAAATATTTTACACAAGCATACTTATTTATAAGCCAAAAATTTAAAATCTAAATTTCTAACCCTAAAACTTTAACCCAAAACCTAAACCATAAACCTTAAATTCAAATCATAACCCTAAATTCTAAACTCTATCAAATTCCTTTAAACCCTAAACCTCTAAATAAATACACTTGAAGAAATTTTGTTTTCTAACACGATCGATGTATAGGATAATAATACATAAAAAAATATGTCAAACAATATATGTCGTATCACCACAAGTTTAAAATTGGACAAAGTTAATGTAAATTAAAATTCTCCTCCGAACTGAAAATAAAAAATTTTGAAAACTAATATTTTAGAAATAATTAAAGTACAAAAAGGACTAAATCCGTTAAAAAACACACAATACACAGCCCTTGCATCTAATTTGACCCAAATTTCCACTCAACCAGAATCCTTCAATCAACGGTCAGATGGGCGCAGCCAAATCCAATGGTCACTAGACTGTAAAGATCCCACCGTCCATCTTAAAAGAAAATAGACGTTGGACTGTAACGGCTACTTTCGTTATTTTAAAATAAACCTCCATTTTCATTTTTCAATCTTCTGCTCTGTTTCTTTGCTCCTTCTTCTTCATCGGCCAAGAAAACGAAAATCGTAAAACAAAAAAAGCCATAAAAGATGGCCCCAACCCCATCTTCATCTTCGAAACTAAGCCAAACCCACATGAGAACACCTCAATCCAAACACCGTATAAACTTCATAGCCAAAGAAAATCCACCGGGGGAACACCCTGTTGAAGTCATCGGTCGAATAAGAAACTACCCCGGTGGTGGCGGTGACAACCAGAAACACAAAATCCCCATCTCATTTCTTCACATCAACCCCGATACCAGCACTCTCCGGGTCCGGGCCGATATTGGGTACCGGGACTTTTCCCTTGATGGGGTTTCTTCTTCAGAGGAAGAAGGCCTCGATGATTTTTATAAGAAATTCATCGAGTCGAGAATCAATGAGGTAAAAATGGGAGATAAGTGTACGATTATGATGTATGGACCAACTGGTTCAGGGAAGAGTCATACTATGTTTGGTTGTTCAAAGCAACCTGGGATTGTTTATAGGTCACTGAAAGGTATATTGGGAGATCATGGGGATGATGGAGTTGGGACTTTTGTCCAAGTTACTGTTCTGGAGATCTATAATGAGGAAATTTATGATCTTTTGTCAAGTAATGGAGGAGGAGGAGGAGGTGGGTTTGGATGGCCTAAAGTGGGCAATGGATCTAAGGCAAGTTTTTTATGTTTAAAGCTTAAAAGTCTCTACTTTCTATATTGTTTGAAGACTTCACTTTTCGTATTTGAATTGTTGGGATTATTGGTGTTTGATTCACTTTTTTGAGGGCATATTTTGGTATCTAAGAGCTTAGTTTTCCTTTTGATATCTTGATTGATGACTGCATTTTTTGTATTTGAATTATTGTGGTTATTTGGTGATTTGGTTCACTTTTTGCAATGCATATTTAGTAGTTTAAGAATGCAACTTTTGCCATGATTTATGTGTTTGTAGGTGAAACTGGAAGTAATGGGAAAGAAAGTTAAGAATGCAACTTTCATATCTGGAAATGAAGCTGGAAAGATTTCAAAAGAGATTCAGAAATTAGAGAAGAGAAGAATTGTGAAAAGCACTCTCTGCAATGAAAGGAGTTCTCGAAGTCACTGCATGGTATGACTTCTTTAAATCATAAACCCCACTTGTCTCAATTCTTGTTACATATGAGAAAAAAAAAGTTGACATTTGTTTCAATTCTCATAGATAATCCTTGATGTTCCAACTGTTGGAGGAAGGCTGATGCTTGTAGACATGGCGGGTTCCGAAAACATCGATCAAGCAGGTCATGTTGGAATCGAGGCAAAAATGCAGGTAAACATCTGTTGTTCATGTTGTATATGATCATTCCTTACAATGTAGCTAGTTTCCCTAATAAATGAACTGAAAAATTGCAGACAGCAAAGATAAACCAGGGAAACATAGCACTGAAGAGAGTTGTTGAATCCATTGCAAATGGAGATTCTCATGTACCCTTCAGAGATAGTAAGTTAACAATGTTGCTCCAGGTAAAGTTCAAGTAGTCCTTTTTAGTCATTCATGGTGATTACAAAAGTACTTTTTGAAGTTTGCCTCATAAACTGAATTGTACACTTTTTTTTGTTCCCCAGGACTCTTTTGAGGATGATAAATCAAAGATCTTAATGATACTTTGTGCAAGTCCAGATCCTAAGGAGATACACAAGACAGTTTGCACCCTTGAATATGGAGCGAAAGCGAAATGCATTGTCCGCGGTCCGCATACACCGAACAAGGACAAAAATGAAGATTCATCATCTGCTGTTATTTTAGGATCCAGGCTAGCAGCAATGGATCAATTTATACATAAACTACAGATGGAGAACAAGCTTAGAGAAAAACAGAGAAATGAGGCACATAATGAGCTCTTGAAGAAAGAAGAAGAGGCAGCAGCACTAAGAGCACTTGTTGAACGGAAGGGTTCTTCGGGGGCAACTGAAGAAGAAATCAACGTGAAGGTAAACGAGCGGACACAGATATTAAAACTTGAGCTGGAGAAGAGACTAGACGAATGCAGGCGAATGGCTGAAGAGTTTGTTGAAATGGAAAGGAGAAGAATGGAAGAAAGGATACTGCAGCAGCAAGAAGAAGTCGAGATGCTAAGAAGGCAGTTGCAGGAAATCGAGTTTGAGTTATGGGGTTTGAGGGATGGAAGGAATGGTGAGGAGAATGAAGCAAAGGAGTTGGATGGCGGAAGCAGCAGCTTTGCCAAAAGGCTGATTGGGATATATGGTGATGAGATCCCAGGGATGGTTAAGTCAATGGACCTTGACATAGGTGATCCAGAACCAGTTATGCATGAAAATAGTGGCATTCAAGGGGTTTTGAATCATCATCAGGCTGCAAATCCTGATGGTTTTGCACAGCAGTTCGGTTCGAAAACAGGTCTGAGCACTGTATATGAGGAAGAAGAAATCGAAGAGGAAGAAGTGGAAAAGTTGGTAATAGAGGAAAAAAGGGTGTGCTCAAGTGAGATAGTTGATGATTTTAATGCAGTAATGTCCGAATTGTCTCCTCTGAAATCTGATTCGGCGCCTAAACAGCCGGATTCTGACTCTTCGAGATTATTGAGAATCCAGAACATCTTTACACTTTGTGGGAACCAAAGACAGCTTTCTCAAGAAATCAGAACTCAAACACCTGGATCTGAAACCATTGATCTTCATTGGTCCCAAGTGAAAAGTTTGGACAAGGAAAACTCACCACCTGGTTTAATGGCAGTGCCCTTGAATGGGAAAGACTGCATAGATGCCCATACTGAAGTCAATGTAAAATGGGAAGCATCCAAGGAAAATCCTGAGAATATCATCACTTTTCTATTGCCTGGGGTAAATTATTATTGAAACTCATTTCCATTCATGTCTTTGAACTTCAAATGTACTTAAAATCTTGTACAAATGGTATGTGCAGGATCCGACCGGGGCAGCGGTGAAGAAAGAGAATGAAGCCACTGTCAAGGCTAGCAAGCTTCAACTCTGCAGCAATGGTTATATGGCATGCTTGAGTACAGAAAAAGAAGTGCAGATAACAAATCATCTCCCATTGACTCCCATGGAAAACAAGCTTCCACTCACCCCCAACAATTCGGTTGTTGCATCAAGGTGATGAGGCAAGTTATCGACTCACACTCAGTGAGTTCCGATTGCTTTATAAGTGAAGCCATGAGTACATATTCATATGTACTTTTTTCCTGGTTATGGATATTTTTGAACCTTTGTAACACAATATGTATTGATATATCTTTTCTGGTTATGGATTGGAACTTTGATCTTTCTCCAGGTTATGGATATCTTCCCCCATTTCCTTCCTCCTCAATATTTAAATTTAATACCTAGTTTTAACATTGCATTATCCTTCCCTTCTTTAAAAGCGAAAACATATAGTTACAATTTTCTACATCCCTAAAAGATTTATATTTTAATCTTTATCACGCGGGAAGATGAATCTCAATTAGGCGATTTTATGGAATCAATGGCGGAATTAAAAATTCAAGGATATAAGTCCAAAATAATTGTTTTTCAAATTGGGTATGTCAAATTTTTTTTTAACCTTTAAACATTAAATTAAAAATTTTATAAGAAAATAATTTACACTAATTTAAGTTTGTTTTTAAAAAATAAGGATGTAACCCTTCTCTAAGGGTTGTATGCGTCCGCCACCACATGGAATGGTTTGACATATGTTGGAGTCTCAGTTGTTGGTTTTTTTTTTTTAAATAAATTACTCTAAAACATATTATAGTGGGTCAATCTTTGCCAACCACAATTTTGCTCAATGTGAACTTTTTATGAATAAAAGTGGTTAGTTTTACTAATAAAGAAAAAGAAAAAACTTTCAAGGTTGTAGCGTTTAGAATTTAATGTTAGTGTTTAGAATTTAGTGTATATAGTTTAAAGTTTAGGATTTAGTTTTTTAGGGTTAAAGTTAGGAATTTAGGATTTAGATTTTTATAGTATAAATACACAAACTTGTATAAAATTAATTTTATACATCCTATATATCCAAATTTTACCCTAAAAAAATATCCCAAAATGATAAGACTTTACAAAATAGATATTTTTTTCTAAAATCATTATAGTGTATAAACTAGTCATTTAAAAATAAAATATGACCAATTTAAAAAACTCAAAGTAAAAAAAAAAAAAAACTAGCTTTATCCCAACCTTTCTCCCAGTGAAAACATACCTTAATTTTCAGCGGCAACCAGGCGTCGTCTCTTTCGGCGGTTGGCCTGCATCCTAATTTCTCTTTTCTTTTTTTTTCTGTTTTTTTTTTCTTTTTTTCTATTTTCAGGGTGTTTTGTTTCTTTTCGTTGGCTAGTTTGTGTTGAGATCATGTTTCTCTGAGACGAAGGAACTGATTCAGGCCCTTGTAGGTGAGGTGTTGTGAGACTATGGGCACGAAAGAAACCCCGTTCCTTTTTTACCTCCTTCTCCCCTATGCTCTACTTTATCTGTCGTCGGTGTTTTGCTTCATTTCTCTTAGTGCAGGTGCTCGATTCTTGTTTTGATGGTAGGTATGGGTCACTTTTTCGTCAAGGGTTGACCCCCTGCTTGTTTCTCGAACTCTAATCTCTCCTCTCTTACCTCGGTCTTCGTCGCCTCTAGATCTTGAAGCGTTGACCTGAATTTGGTTGTCCCTATGCATTTCTTGAATAGATTTTTATTCTTCTGTGTGATAAACGTTTTTACAGCAACATATTTAAATTTGCTGGCGCGGCTCTCTCTCTCTCTCTCTCGTCGATGTTGGTGTTTCGATCTCTTCCTCGGCTTGTTTGCTTGCTTTTCTATATTTTGTATGTTCTGTTTTTGTTGTTTCTGCCTTTGTGTGATTGTTCTTTGCTCTATTCTATGTCCCTTTCCCATGTAAACTCTTTATTTTTTTTGGTATGTTTCCATGTTTGTCTTTCTTAATGCCAACTAATTTTTATTGTCCAAAATAAATAAATAAAACAAACAAACAATAAATGGTTAAAAATCTAATTAAACAATTCAAACAAATGATAGATATAAACATACATCATTGTAGAATCATCTATCAATCCAAACCAAACTCAACAGCCTAATACAACCAATCCCCACTAAAAAAAAGTCAATTAAGCCCCATTCAGAAGCGAAACAAGAAATGGAAACATCGAGTCCAGAACAACGAGACAAAGTAACCCTTACAACATTCTTAATTCGAGTAAAAATGGCAGCGGTAGTCTTTAAACTCCTCTCATGCAGCCTACCATTTCTTTCCCGCCAAATTTATATTTTTCGTATTTTATATAATATATTTTATGATTTACGTTTTTTTGTATTAAAATTAAAATGTAATATTTTTTATCGTATGTCATGGTAATTCATTGTGACTTGTTCGGATATGTCGATCAGATTCAAAAAGTTACATGATTGATTGAATATTCACTCACATGTCGGATTGGTATATATAAACTGTAACATGATAATCAATAATATAACAGTTAATATTGGTCTTAAACCGGAATCAAATATGAGCAGTAGAATTAAATTTACAATTATTTAATATTAACTAAATAAATATTAATAAAAAATAAAAGCCACTATAAAAGAACAGAAATTATCCGTCCCTAATCATGCCTCATACTAAAAAAACATTAAAAATTAAATTTTAAACATCAACTCTAAATTTTACATTCTAAGCTCTAAATCTTAAAAATATACTCTACCCCTAATTTCATAAATATTAACCCTAAAATTTAACCTTAAATCCTAAACCCACTTTTTAAAGTGTGGCACTAAAAATGGCATAGTTTGGGGCAGACAATTTTCATTCACTATAAAAAGCGGGAAATTGATTAATAGAAATCCTATCATTTGTGGTGTTTCTATTTATGTTTCACACAAAAGAATTAGGATTAGGGTTTTGGAATTTTAAGATATAGTTTATTTTTAAGGTTTAAGGTTTAAAATTTTAAATTTAATTTATTTTAGGGTTAACACATAGAAAGAGACGTAAGAGGTGCATCAAATTTTGTCTTGAATTGATTCTAGTATAAATAGAAGAGTTCCTTATAGCTTTCCCTAGAGCCCAAGAAGAGTTTTTGTGTTCTTCGAATTACACTGAAAGCACTTTACAGGCACTCGCTCAGCCTTTCACTAATCCTGTTTTAATTAATCTTGTTAATTATCTCTTTCTTTTCAATCTTAATCACGATTTTCTTTTCCTTTTCCCCAGTAAATCAGCATGGAACCATCAAGGACTAAAAAAAGACCCAACGTTGCCTCCTCTGAAGAAGAGGTTTATGTTTCTTTTCCTTCTTCCGAATGTATAATGATCTCCTGTCCTTTTCTATTTTTTCTTTGTACATGAGAATTTGATGGAAAACCCAATTTCAACTTTTCCCCTTTCTGGGTATGCTTTGTTCTGCATGGTTTATTTTCCTTGTGAAAATTTTAAAGGCTAATCTTGTTCCACCAACTTTTTTCCGTGTGTTTGTTTTCTGCTTGTTTATTGTGAATTTTCTGATATGGATTCAATATACACTAAAGTAATGATCTTTTGAGTGCTTTGGGTTTAGATGATACCATGGTTTATGCTAAGATTCCTTTGGTTGATATATATATTTATATTTATATATATATATATATATATATATATATATATATTACAAATTTCGATTAATTGTGTTTCTGATATGGATTCAATATAAATTAAAGTAATGATCTTTTGAGTGTTTTGGATTGAGATGATACCATGGTTTATGCTAAGATTCCTTTGGTATATATATATATACTAAGATTCCTTTGAGTGTTTTGGATTGAGATGATACCATGGTTTATGCTAAGATTCCTTTGGTTTATACAAATTTCGATTGATTGTGTTCCTGTCATTCTCTACCTTTTCAATTGCAGAAAGATATTTAAATGATTTATACTGCAGTTGTGGAACATGAAATTCTATATGTTCCTGAATTATTTTTTTTCCAGCAAGGTTACAATCTTGCCAATGAATTTATTGTTCTAAAAGTAAGACCAAAGTTACTTGTTCGCTTATTCCAAGTTAACTTTGTTTGCAGATACCCATATACTTGAAGCTCATGAAGACGGTGGCCTTTAAAGTTAAACCTAATGAAACCATAAAGAATTTGAAGGCATTATTATACGAAAAGGGAATTGTTTCCGGTAATATTCAAGGTCTTTTCTTTTCTGGTAACCTGCTCGAGGATGATGAGAGGCTAGTTGATCATGGTATTCAAAGGGATTCCACTCTCCATGTACTTCTCGGGAATGTTGATGGAGTGAAGTTACTTGTCAAAATACCATCACAGCAAAGGACCCTTGTGGTGGAAGCAAGGGCTCATGATACTGTCCGAAGTATCAAGTCATCGATTGGGGTGAAAGAGGGGATTGAATTGGACCAATTGTCGCTTATCTACGATGGAGAAGTGCTAGAAGAGGATCGGACTCTTATATCTCTCGATGTAAAGGATGATTCAACCATTCATGTTGTTTTCAGCCAAAAGGATGTGCTTTCGATTTATGTCAAAGCTCCAACCGGAGAAGTTGCGTAACTCAAGGTTAAGGTTATGTTTTCCGTAGCTGATGTCAAAGCAATTGCTGAGAGCATATTGGGTGCCTCTGCCTCGACAGGCAGTTTGTTCTATTTAGGACAGCAGCTTGAGGATTCAAAAATCTTGGCTTGTTATGACATCAAGGAGGAATCTATGCTAGAGATGATTCATCCGCCATTTCAAATATTCGTTAAACCCTGGAATGGGAGAACCATAACTCTTGACGTACGGTCGAGTACAACTGTTGAAGATGTGAAGGACATTTCTTTTAAGAAGATGAAGATTCTGGTTGACCCACGTGTAATTCTTATAATTTCTGGAAAAGGGCTCGAAATAGGGCGTAATCTTGGCTAGTTACGGCATCCAGAAAGACTGCACTCTTCACCCTCATTCACCATCAAGCATATGAAAGTGAGAGACATTGGTAGCCGTATATCTCACTCCTCCACCGTTCATACTGTTAAGCAAGCTCTATTGGGAACAAGAATTCCAGTGAAGGAAGTACTATTTGGAGGGATTGCATTGCATGATGACTTCTCTTTAGAACATTATGGGATTGACAAGAACACCACATTGACTGTTGTGTTTTAGAAGTATGTGAATCAAGGTATTTGGAACCATATCAAATCTTTGGATTCTGTTGTTTCTGCTTTTACTTTTCTGGATTGGTATTTGATCGGCTTTTCTTCTGTAGGCTTTCGAAATTCAAAGTTCAAACTTTGCTTAGTACATTTCAAGAATACATTGATACAATCCAATTTTCAAATGTTCTCTTGGCTTGTGAAAACCATGCAAGCTAAAGTTGGCACTAATTATATTATAAATAGAAGAAAACTTTCATGGAAGTATACATTTTGATCCTTTTATGCTTTTGTGGATTGTAGAGTGTTAGACCTAAAGACCAACTCTATCATTAGGGATTACTTTAATTCAATTTGTACATTTTATCTAGTATCTAGTTTAACTCTATCCTCTATTTAAATTGTAGATTAAAATAACATCTAGAGTAGTTTATTAAATCTGTAATTCCTTGTACCTAGTCTTACTCTTATATAACTAGTATCCTAATTAGAACAATGAAATATCAGAAAAATAGAGAACTCGCATCGAGTCTTGAATATAAATTCTTGAGTAATTCTATGTGGTATCATATTAGGTGTTTAGATCCTAATCCATGCGAGATGCCCGCTTCTTCCACACCAAAAATCAGTTCAGGAACTGATCAAATTTTCATTCGTGATGTCGTAATTGTCTTCTCCACTGAAAATGTTGCTAGCTTCAGTACACAAAGAATTACAGAAGTTGATTAGTCAAATTACCACAAGCAGTGAATTCAATGTAGCTTCTACTAATGAAGGTAGTGTATCTTTCGCAAATTTGGTTGATCACAATAATTGTTCATCATGGATTGTGGATTTAGGGACACCGGACCATATGACAGAAGATGTGATACTATTTCAAAGATTAAATTTTTCATCTCATATAAAGACTGCGTATGACTCTTTGTTAGGGATGTCAATTGGGCGGGGCGAGTGCGAAAGGTGCTCTTCTTGCACTCATTCCCTTCAAAAATTTACATCCCACCTCTGTCTACACCCGCTGCGAATACAAAATCTAAAATCATCCCTGTCCAGTGACCCGTAAGGCTAAAACCATCACTGTTTCATATCCATATGGATCTTTTTAAAATATTATATATATATTAACTGATATTTGTAAACAGGTCTAATCAATCTCAATTTCAATTATATATATATATATATATATATATTTGACTCTGTTTCATATTGAATGAATTACCTTAAATTTGACTCTGATCTAATCTGATATTTTGACTATGATCCAAACTGATATTTTTAAAATATTTATATATTTGATCTGATCAACCTCAAAACTAATTATATTTTAAATAGATATTTTTAATAATATTTATAATAACATGTTACAACAAGATCTATTGGGACAGGTGAGAATGATGAGGGACATAGATGATGCGAGATAGGTGAGGATGGGGCGAGTACAAAGTGATATTCATGTCTGCCCGCACCCCACACAGCGAATCTAATTTTTATCTCCACCCTTGTCTCACGACCCGCGGAATCTGTAACCATCATTGTCCAATTGAATGCGACGGATAAATCCCCACAAAATCCGTCCCAATAATGTCCCTACTCTTTGTCGCCTATTGAAGGAAGTGGTTCGATTCAAATGTTTGAGAATAATGAATTATCAAATGTGTTATGTCCTTAAATTAGCTTGCAACATTTTATCTGTCTGTAAACTCTCTATTGATTTTCAATGCACAACAATTTTTTTTCTCATATTTGTAAATTTCAAACTATAGACTTGAGAAAGAAGATTATTAGTACTAGTTTGTGTGGTAAACTACATTCTTCAAGGTCAAATATCTTTACATAGACTAATCAATTCAAGTTCTTTTCAATCAAATTGTTTCCCAAATGATGTTTTATATTCTTTTAAAAATATTTTATTATAATATTATAGGTTAGGACATCCTAATTTTATTATTTTATTATTTTATTAGAATATCTCCTAATTTATTTCTTAAAAGAAATTTAGATTCATTTGCTTGTAACATTTGTTCACTTGCTAAACACACAAAAAATACAAACCCTTCATTCAAATACAAATTCCTTCATCCTTTTTCATTGTACATAATGATATTTGGGGCCTTCGTGAGTGAGAAACATAGATGATTTTAAGTGATTCATTACCTTTATCATTCTTGACTTAGACTTTCTTTAATGAAAAAAAATTAAAATGAAAAACTTATTGCACGCTCGAATCGATTTCCGATAACCATCAAGAGGGTTGTATTTGATGCTTAGTTGAATTGGCTAAAACTGATAAAAGATTGGACAATTTGCACAATGATTTTAGTGTGGTTCGACTACCCAACTGATTCTACATCCACTACCTTAGCACACCATTAAGGATTTTCCAATTCACTATGAATTCTTCCCATTTTCAAGGCTTAGGAGGTAACCTTTACAACCCTATCTTTTTCCTTGGCTAAGATAGAACCAACTCTAGTTTTTCACTCAAGGCTAAACTAGAACCTCTCATTTTACAAGGGATTTGTTTGGTAAACTAAATACCCCACAAGGTGGGTGTTTACACAATTAAGCTCACAAGAAATAGTACAAAAGATTTACAATAAAAGCACTCTCTAGAATATGTACAAGAGAAATGAAGAAATTTGCTTTGGACTCAAATTCTCTTGATCATCTTTCTTGGATATGTTCTCTAACCTTCTTCAAGTGTCCAAGGTCTTCTTTTATGCTGTGGAATGAGTTCCTAGCTGTTGGTGATCGTTGGGATGATTCGGAGCCGTTGGGGAACATTTTCCAACCAAATTTGCCATTATGCAACATAGGGTATCGATGCTCGGATTGAGGTATCGATACCGGCCTTTTTTGGAAATAGTCGTTGGAGTCAAAGTTTCACTGGGGTATCGGTACCTGAACATGGGGTATTGGTACTCCCCTCTTGGTATCGATACTAGCCTAGCGGTATCGGTACGCCAAAATAGTTCTGGAAAATCATTTGCAAAGCGTGTATCGGTACTCGATATTTCGGTACTGGTACGGTCCTCTATGTATCGATACCGAGGTTCAGGTATCGGTACCAGGGGCCAGATTTTGACATATTGAACCTATAAACATTGTGTTTCGACTTAAAAACGTTCCAAAATCATTTCAACATATTTCTCAAGTTGTTTGGACTTAAAATTAGTTTTTCAATATTTTCAATTTAGTCCAAAAACATTTTTCAATTATTATATCAAAACAAATATCCTAACAATCTCCCCCTTTTTTATATAATAAAACCAACTTGAAAAATTGTTTTTTAAATTCTCCCCCTTAGTAAAAATACATTTTGAATAAGAGATTAAAATTTGAAAATCTTATAAGCTCCCCCTTACTCGTTTGAAAATTAAAATTTTCAAAACATTCTCCCCTTTTTGTTATATCAAAAATGGTCCAAACTTTAAAGATCAATAACAATGAAGAGTTAATTTTTTTTGAAAAAAAATAAGAATTTTGTTTGAAATGGCTCCCCTTACTCAAGCATTCCAAATAAAAATTGGCACTTAAAAGATATTGAATTTCATAATTGGATCAAAATAAGTTCAAGAAATTCAATTATCCAAGACTTTTAATTAAAAGAATAGATAACCATTGAAATAAAAAATTTGCATAGAGGTTACCCATCTTCTTCATTTGTGTGACTAGAGCATTTCCATATCTTTGCTTTCCTTGCCATTTCTCCAACACACCTACAAGAGACATTCACTTGGATTTTGGTATCCAAATTGCTTTGGATCCATTTATATTAATTTCAATGTCCCTAGTTCCCTTAGGACCCATACTTGTCTAATCCTATAAGTTTTTCTTTTCTTTATAGGACAAGTATACAAAGAATGGCCATGATAATGGCAATGTGAGCATTTTGCCATTATCTGACAAGATGAATTATTTGAAATAATTTATTTTTCTTTTGTTAAGCTTTCAAGCTTAACTTTCAAATCAAGATTTTCTTTTTCTAAAATTCCATAGCTTGTTTTTGAAAACTCTAAATCATTTTTCAAAATTTCATTTTGGTTTTCAAAACCCAACTTTGTTTCCAAAAGAAAATCGTTTTCAATTTCAAGTTTAGAAATTATTTTCTTAAATTTGGAATTCATGGTCTCAAATTTCAAAAATAATTCATCGAATGCATCTTGTAACTCCTCAAATGAATATGAATTTGGATCCCTTGGGTTAGAAGATACCTCGGGCTCCTCGAGAGCCACAACACCATCCATATTTGGATTGGAGAGAAGGTTTGCTCATGATTGATCATCATCTTTCTTTTCTCCCTTCTTGTTGCCATAGAGCTTCTCAAGCTTCTCCCAAATTTCTTTTGCACTTTTGCGTGTGGAGACTTTCTTGAAAACGTCTTCATTGAGGCCACAAAGAAGCGTGTGCATCACTTTTGTGTTTAGCTTTGCCTTCGTGTCGTTTGCACTCATTTGCTTCTTCTTCTTCTTCTTCTTATTCTTAGGAGCTTCCAAGTAGCCATCTTCAATAATGTCCCAAACCTCATAATCATGAGATTTGATGAAGTACTTCATGACATTGCTCCATTGGAAGTATGCTTCTCCTTCAAAGAGCGGAGGACACGAGATAGAGCGGCCTTCTTCAAATCTTGCCATTTTCTTGAACGGTGGACTTCGAGCAAATGATCTTTACTCCCGGATGTTAGTCTTTTGATGGAGACGAGGTTCTGATACCAATTGAAAAAATTGTTGCACGCTCGAATCGATTTCCGATAACCGTCAAGAGGGTTGTATTTGATGCTTGGTTGAATTGGCTAAAACTGATAAAATATTGGACAATTTGCACGATGATTTTAGAGTGGTTCGACTACCCAAACGAGTCTACATCCACTACCTTAGCATACCACTAGGGATTTTCTAATTCACTATGAATTCTTCCCCTTTTTAAGGCTTAGGAGGCAACATTTACAATCCTATCTTTTTCCTTGGCTAAGATAGAACCAACTCTAGTTTTTCACTCAAGGCTAAACTAGAACATCTCCTTTTACAAGGGATTTGTTTGGTAAACTAAATACCTTACAAGGTGGGTGTTTGCACAATTATGCTCACAAGAAAGAGTACAAAAGATTTACAATAAAAGCACTCTCTAGAATGTACAAGAGAAATGAAGAAATTTGCTTTAGACTCAAATTCTCTTGATCATGTTTCTTGGATATGTTCTCTAATCTTCTTCAAGTGTTCAAGGTCCTCTTTTATACTGTGGAATGAGTTCCTAGCCGTTGGTGACCGTTGGGGAACATTTTCCAACCAAATATGCTATTCTACAGCATAGGGTATCGATACTCGGATTGAGGTATCGATACCAGCCTAATTTGGAAATAGCCTTTGGAGTCAAAGTTTCACTAGGGTATCGGTACTCCCCACTTGGTATTGATACTGCCCTAGCGGTATCGGTAAGCCAAAATGGTTCTGGAAAATCATTTGCAAAGCGCGTACCGGTACTCGATATTTTGGTACTAATACAGTCCTCTAGGTATCGATACCGGGGTTCAGGTATCGGTACCAGGGGCCAGATTTTGACAGATTAAACCTATAAACATTGTGTTTTGACTTAAAAATGTTCCAAAAATCATTTCAACATATTTCTCAAGTTGTTTGGACTTAAAATTAGTTTTTCAATATTTTCAATTTAGTCCAAAAATATTTTTTAATTATTATATCAAAACAAATATCCTAACAAAAAATAGAGTGTTTAGAAAATTTCATAATTTTGTAGACACTCAATTTAAAAAGTAAGATTTAGATTCTTTACATTGGTTAATGGCGGTGAGTATTTCACTAGAACTCTAGGATAGTACCTTTGAGACAAATCGATTATACATATATGTGTTTAATCTCCTCAACATAATGAGATAGTCAAGAGAAAGAATAGACACTTTTTAGAGGCCGTTAAGTCTTTATTATTTTCTACGACTGAAATTCAAAGAGAGAATTAAAGATTTTTATTTTTTTATGATTTTCAGCCTTTTACGTTTCAACTCATTATATTTATCCCTCCCGTTCTTCCACCTTCAAAACCCATACTGCCTTCAGAAACCACATCATCGTCTATTCCTTGTTCACTATAAACTCCTCGAATGACAGAACTTGAGCAACTTAAAAATAAGAAACTTAATGTATATAAAAGAAGACAAAAGCCTATTAAAGAGATCATCATGCCTAGAGGCTAATGAGAGCTGGAACTAAGCCCTACAACCTCAGAACACTTACAAAATATGAATATTTCTCAAAATAAAGTTCCTATTACAATTAATTACACTGCTAATTTTCTCATTTCTCAAAGGAAAGGGGTGCATCTTGAATTCGGTTGATTCAAAATCAATAACTAATTGAACCACAAATAAATTGAACAAAAATTTTACTATGAGATATATTTTTAATTAATTTTTTTACTTCTTATAAATAAAAATACATGTTAAGTAAAATATTTAAATATACTTCTTTATAAAGAAATTAAAATATAATAATAAATATTCTATAAATAATATAAATTTGTACATAAAATATGAAAAGTAATTATTATAAATTTTATTTTTCATCCTATTTAGTAGAATTTAATTTAAAAATATTTAATACTCCATTATTAACTAAATAAATGTTAATAGAAAATAAGTTACCAACAATCGGTTATTAAGTAAAATCAGAAGTCTGAATCCTGACATTATGAATGGAGCAATTGGGTTGAGAGGGTCGCCCTATAATGAGCCTCTGCAATATTCAATCTAAATTAATCAACCAATGAATTAAAAACATGTTGTTAAACCAAAAATACAAAATGGAAGCCCCTAAAGAAGCGGGGAATTGATTCTAGCATAAAAAAGAGTTCCTTGTAGCTTTCCGTAGAGCACAAGGAGAGTTTACATGTTCTTCGAATTACACTGCACAGGCACTCGCTCAGCCTATCACTCATCCTATGTCTCTCTCTTTCCTGTTTTAATTAATCATGTTAATTATCTGTTTCTTTTCAAGCTTAATCAAGTTTTTTTTCCCAGTGAATCACCATGGAACCATCAATGACTAAAAACAGACCCCACGTTGCCTCCCCTGAAGAAGAGGTTTGTGTTCCTTTTCCTTCATCTGAGTGAACAATGTTCTTCTGCCTTTTCCTATTTTTTTTTTCTTTCTACACGAGAATTTAATGGGAAACCCAATTTCAACTTCCCCCCCTCTGGGTATGTTTTGTTCAGTATGCGTTGTTTTCCTTGTATATGTGCTGCTTTCGATATCTCTCGATGTAAAGGATGATTCAACCATTCAAGTTGTTTTCAGCCAAAAGGATGTGTTGCTTTCGATTTATGTCAAAGCACCAACCGGAGAAGTTGCGAAACTCAAGGTTAAAGTTATGTTTTCCGTTGCTGATGTCAAAGCAATTGCTGAGAGCATATTGGGTGCCTCTGCCTTGGCTGTAGTTGGTTCTATTCAGGACAGCAGCTCGAGGATCAAAGATCTTGGCTTGTTATGACATCAAGGAGGAATCTATGCTAGAGGTGTTTCATCAGCCATTTCAAGTATTCGTTGAATCCTGGTGTGGGAGAACCATAGCTCGTCACGTACGACCGAGTACAACTGTTAGTGAAGTGAAGGAAGTACTTTTGAGAAGATGAAGATTCTGGTTGATCCACCTGTTATGATTATATTTTCTGAAAGACAGCTTGCAAGTGAATGTAATCTGGCTAGTTACGGAATCCAGAAAGACTGCACTCTTTCTATGATATTGTCAAAACCATTTGCCATCAGGGATATAAAAGTGAGAGACATTGGTAGCCGTATATCTCGCTCCTCCACCGTTCGTACTGTTAAGCAAACAATTCTATTGGAAACATCTAACAAGGTTTGGTATAATGACAGTTTTAGTCCTCAAAACTTATATATTCTACCAATTCAGTCCTAATTAAAAAAATTCAATAAATTTAACCTTTTATATTTAAACAAATATAAGAATAAAAAACTTAATAATAGTATTGATTAATTTAACTGAAGCATATAATTAATTACATAAATGAATCATATAATAAAAAATATTAGATATCAATATAATGAAAATATATTTGTCGTCGCTTCCTCCATGCTTATGCTTCATTATGTAAAAAAATAATTTATTAGTCATGTTTTAAACATGAATAAATTTTGTATAGATTTTGATATTAATAAAAAAATATTTAACAATTAGTAGATTTTTAAATAAGAACAAAAAATTAAAATTATTGCAAAAGTTATATAACTTTTTAATAGAAATTACAGACTTGCAGAGAATTTAAGAAACATGTTTAATAATAAAAATTTAGTAACTTAAAAAGTTTAATTATTAGTTTATTTTAAAATAAAATGAAAATAATTAAGCTATTCAAAAATATGAAATTACTAAAAAAATATATAATATTCCGAAAGCCTGAACTTTTTGTAGAAAATTATATGGTAGCAGTAACTAAAACTCGAAAATTTTCATAAATAATTTTAAATAGATTTCAATGAGTTAATTTTAATGTAGATATTAATTACAGATCTAACATTAAAAAATAATTATATATATCTTTATATATTATAAATTTGTTTATTATATTAATTAATGATTTTAAATAAAGTACTATATTGTTAACGAGAGTATACAAGCGGTTTGGGAGAAGACGAAATGACTAAATTGAAATATTTTTTAAATATGAATGGTTAAATTTATTGAAATAATTTGAATTAGACCAAATTGGTAGAATATATAAGTTTTAAGTAAATTTTGAGGACTAAAATTATTATTTTATCAAACCTTGTTAGATGTTCATTTATATTTTAACTGAAATGTAACTCCATCGTAACTAAAACTTTAATTGAGTAACATAATTATTTCTTTTAATAATGGCTTAACTACAAAATAAGTGCCCAAACTATGCCTTTTTTACAATAGGTGCTTAAAGTATTTTTGGGCTGAAATAGGTGCTTAAAGTTTCATTTTTTGCTGAAATAGGTGCCTAAAATATTTTTTGGCTGAAATAGGTGTCCAAGAAGGTGGCAAAATTGACTTTAAAACAAGTAAAAAATAAAAGTTCAGGCACCTATTTCAAACAAAAAATACTTTAGGCACTTATTACAAAAAAAAATATAATTTGGACACTTATTTTATAGTTTAGCCTTTAATAATCGAGTGATCTAATCTTTACAGTAAAAATAACGATGGTGATGAGATATATCATTGTAACAATGGAATTCAAACCAGTGAAGATGTATTCAAATAGTAAAGCAGTGATGACAGATCAGTTATGGTGAGAGAAAAGTAATCATAAAAATATATTAAAATTTACTTGAACCATAGCTTGAAAGGGCCAAGCACAAATCAAATATGCTAAGTTAAGTTTTTGATTATTTTCACTAAAGTGTATATTTAACATATGTTAAATTACAAATAACACAAAATAAAATATTAAAGTTAGGAGAGTGACTCGAACACAGGACCTTATTGAGAAAATTTTAAATATTAAAACCAAGTTTTTTTTAATAATTTAATATTAATTTTTAAAAATAAATGATTATTTAATTAATTTTGTCATTATCGAATAAAGTGAAAAATTAAATTTAGTTTAATTTTTAATTTTAATCAAAATTTAGTTAAATATAATTTAAATTAAAATATCACAACTTCTTAGTAATGTAAAACTAATTTGTGCTAAAACATAACTACACGTATGGTTTAGCCCAGCGGCTAATGCACTAGCTGGTTCCATTGGGGATGCAGGTTTGATTCCTTGCTCTCCTTTAAAAATTATTATGCAGTGAAGAGAGAAAATAATAAAATAATATTAAAAAATATTTTAAAAAATCCACATCAACAACATCGTTAACTTTTTAACGGCATGGGGTGACCACCCGAGTAGTTTTCCCTAAAATTTATTACCATTTACAGTTTTTTCAAGGGAGCAAGGCATTCACCTTGCGTTTCCTGCCCAGACCAATGCTAACTTGTTTAACACATTACATTATATTATCTACATTGATGATATTCGAAACCATCTCTCCACTTGTATCCAAAACACAACTTATAACGCACCATTAAAACATTGCTAGACCCACTCAAATCGACTTCCCAAGGCCAGCATCAATTAAGAGGTAATATATATATATACAAAAACTAACACCAAACTCAGACAAACACTCAAATTTTTGGAAGACACAAGTCCAGATATCCAAGTCTACATAGGTCTATTACTTTGTTAAATGCATGCAACACCCCATTTAAAGGGGAAAAACAGACACACCAATTTGTTCTTAACGAGTTTTCCATAATTAGGAACCACAAAATATCCTATTCAAAACAATAAAATCTAACTATGCTATTCAAAATTCCGAGACATTAGACACAGCACAAGACTCTTGATACTTAAGAGGGGTTGCATGGATAACATTTTGATGGCCGATAAAATACCAAGCTGAAGAAGAACAGAACCGAAATCACTCTTCCATGGGCTGGTTCTCCTCTGTCTGTGCTTGGGACACATTGACCTTGATTTTTGGAAGACGAAGAGACGAGTCTTGTGCAAGAGCGAGCGGAGCTTTGACCAAGTGAATGCCCTGCTCCAATTGCTTCCTTGCATCTTTCTGCCTTTGGACTTTGCCCGTCTTAAGTCTGGGAACAGATTCAAAACGGATGGGTTATTTAGTATAGTGCATAGTATAACATCTTTCAATGGGAAACAGAAGTGCAAACTAACCTGTTTTTGATATGGTCAGATGCCCTGTCTGATCTGATTTTATCAATCTTTTTAATGGCTTTAAGAGTATTCTCTGCAAGGTTTCTATCATATCTCTCTGGCCTATTACGTTTCCTCTCAAACTCAAATGTTGCATCCTGGTGAAAAAGAAAAGAAACAGATATCATTCAGCATTTTTTGCCTAAGCTTTGTAATAACGCAACAGCAGGTACCGATGTTGATGCCTTAGGCCTATCACCTGTGTCATGTCCTTTCCATGCAAACGCCTGTAGGCCTTGGTCCATTTAACTTTACGGGGATTCCTTTTCATCTTGAAATTCTTGTGGCACTTGGATCTACAGAAGCGGAAAATCTGCAAAAGTTTGGACAATCAGAAATTAAAAGCAGCCCAAACAGCAAGAATGACTTGGATTAGGGAACATAGTACTATAATCAGCTGATGCCTGTAATCTATCATGACATTGACAAAGCTAAATTTTGCTGAAAACTGCATACAACACCACAAGCGTACGCATATAGTAGCCAGCATCATATTTTAGGCTGCAGACACACACACACACACTGCAGCAAGAGTACCTAAAAAACTGAATGAGAAAGACAGAAAGGTAACCTCTCCCAGTGTCAACAAACTAAACAAAGCTGATTCATAGCATCAAATCACATGTGTAGCATTATAAGCCAATATGGATAAGAACTAAATAGCGGCGAAGCAATATGGTTTGAATATAAATGTAAAACTAAGAGACAAACTCTTACCTTGGCATCGTTGCGAACAAATTGGATACCATGTCCCGGATATACAGTGGAGGAACAAAACCAGCACTTCTCTAATCTCATCTTGTTCTCAAATTAACTAAAAAATACAATTTCCAAAGCAGAAAATAGCAATAGCAACATCAGAAGTCATTGCATGATGAGACTAATTAGCAATAGCTAAGGGGTTTCTGTAATCTCATATTGTTTTCTAATTAATTAAAAAAATAAAATTTCCAGAACAGAAAATAACAATAGCAACATCGGAAATAATTACATGAAGAGATTAATTACTAATAGCTAAGGGGTATTCTCCAATCTCATCTTGTTCTCAATTTAATTACTATAAAAAATACAATTTCCTAAACAAAAAGTAAAATAGCAATATCAGATATCATTACATAAAGATTAAAGAGACTAATTAGCAATAATTAAGGGGGTATCGCACGCTTAATTGCATAAGTTGGCGATAGCATCAGAAGAGAATCAATGTATAACACCATCTGATACTATTTTGTGACTTCAATTCTTCAGGTTTTCGAGTTTCTTCACATGAAAATTGCCAATCAAGAAATTCAACCTATTTATGTTATCCAAAATGAATAAAAATCACTTTAGTAATAAACCCTAAACCTAATAAGCAATAGTTAAGGAGTGACGCCGCGGCACCGACCTCAATATAGGTGTGAAACAATTTCACGCCAATAGCAGCGGATGGAGGCCGCAAATAACAGAGCATTCGAAAACAAAAAGAAAATGAAATATAACAGAGTTATGCAGAGGCAGAATCCAGATAACTCAAAATAACGCGACTCAAGTAGGAAAAACAAATCATCAAGTTAAGATTAGGGTTTCGAACATTACCTTATTTAACTAACCGGTCTGCAAACAAGAGAGGGATTGGATAAGGATATGGAGGAGGACAGGCGTGCTTGGCGGCTGCGATGTGTGAAGAGAGAGAAGAGTTTTAAAGGGTTTTTTTATATATATAAGGAAAGCAAAAATATATAGGGTAAAGTTCATAGTCACCAAATTTTGTTAAATTATTTAATTTGGCAGTTAAACTTTTAATTGCTTTTATATTATCATTAATTTTTTTTTTTAGATTTAGCCACTAAATCGTTAACGGGCGTGAAAAATGTGACGTGAGAGTTAATAAAATTTGTATAATAATACATTTAATCTCCACGTTTGCATATTCAAATGATTTAGTCATAATTCAAATTAAATTAATAAATTTATTTCTCATTATTTATACATTATTTCAAATTAATCCTATTTTTAATTAAAAAATAATTTAATAACACAATATCAAATTACATAATGAGATTTAGCTATCTTGATTCAACAATTGTCGAATAATCTTCATTTAATCTGGTTCAAAACTAAAAAGCAATAACCAACGGGTTGGTCCAAGTGGCATGCAGCTTGGTATCGCTTAAACAGGTCTCGAGTTCGAAGCCTTGTGTATGCATAAAATCCTCGTTGAGAGATTCGCCCATCAAAGTCACATGTGTGACGTGTGTCCTGACCTGTGAATACTGTGTACCCACAAAATCATGTACCCTATTCACATTTTTTTTATTTTTAAATCTAATTTTTTTGCGGGTACCCTATTCACATTTTTTATTTTTAAATCTTTTTTTTAATTAATAATTTATGATACATAATCCAAACACAAATATAAATGATCAGAAGTTAATTTTAAGGTAATAACATCTATATATATTATCAGCAAAAGTCTGGAATTCGAATTGAAGTCATGGAAAGTCCATGCAATTCCATGTACAACAAGCACTAGAGATGCTTCAAGCAAGAGAAATAAAATGAAAGAATGGATGTAAGAGATCCAGCAACATAACGCCAGCAAACAAAGCAAAAAATCTCCCCCAAACACTGCCTAGCAGCAAAAAAAAGTCCGACTAAATATTAATCTCGATCATGATTTTTTACTTCGAATCTCATATTGACAAATTAATACAAATATTTTTTAGAAATTTAAAACTTAAAATTACATAATTAAAATATAGAAATAATTTATGGATTTAAATTTAGTTTTAATGAACTTAAAATAAAATTCTAATTTAAAATTGTATATATTAAAAGTACTGGATTGGGTATCCGATTACACAAATTTTTTGGCCTAGACCCGGCCTAACTACCTGGAAAAATTACAGGTCTGATAATTTTTTTTAGAGAAATGCCTAATTTTTTAGTGTTTGGGTCATTCGGATCAAGTGCTTTTAAATACCTAAAGACGGGTCGGTTTGGATTAGTTAAACAAAATCCTAAATAACTAGGAGGACAAAAAAAAACAAAAAGCAATAATCTTCATTAAACTTTACCCAAAAATAAATCGAAACAAATTTTAGAAGTAACGAATTTCTCCCAAAACAATCAAAATTCTTTTCTTTAATCCCCTTCTCCCTTCACTTTCCCTAGAAAACCAACCAAATCCTAGAAACCCTCAAAACTCCCCCGACCCATTCCCTCTCCCCTGGGCTCGCCCACGAGCTCCCGGTCTGTAACCGTCAATGGCTCCCACCAGTTCACAATCAAGGGCTATTCCTTAGCCCAAGGCATTGGCAGTCCTATATTGACTATTGTGGCGTCCCCGTTTATGTTTTAATTGCTTTTTTATTTTTAGCTAAACCTCATTATGTGATTTGATATTTTGATATTGTTTTATTAAACTATTTTTAATTAGAAATGTGAACAATTTGAAATAATGTAAACAATGAGGGTTAAATTTATTAATTTGCTTCGAATTAGGATTAAATTATTTGAATGTGCACATGAAGGACTAAATGTGTTATTGTACCAATTTTGTTACCTGCTATGTCATTTTTTAAAGTCATGTATATATCTACTCAAATTGATATAGGGTGAGCGTTCGATTGATTCGAGTCAAAAAATTTCGAGTTATTCGAGTTGACGCGTCATATTTTACAACTCAAACTTTATTTGAATTTTTTTTATTCGAGTCGAGTTTTCGAGTTCCTATAAAAATTTAATTATAATTATTTATCATGTTATAGTACGATTTGATTCCAATTTAAATCACTTTCTCTCATCATATAAGATATACATATATATATTTTTTCATATGTTGCAATATTTCTTCATATTTTTATATATCGGTATATATATAATAAAAAATTGAGGGACTCGTCTTGAACTTAAAAATAAATCCATTAATTACTAAAAATTTCGAGTTATTCGAATTTCTATTTTACAACTCAAATTTTATTTGAAATTTTTTCGAGTCGAGTCAAGACGAGTCGAGTTATTCAATTTTTTCTAGTCGAGTCGAGTTTTGCTCATCCCTAGATATAACGTAAATTTATTAATGTATATAAGTTTTAGGCTTAAATGTGTAAAAAGTCCTTGAACTTTTGAAAAAAATAATTAAGTCCATAATTTTTTTACATCCAATTAATCTTTTGAGCTAAGAAACTGAACCAGTTAAAACATTGACCAATTTTGACCATTAAATCTTAACAGTTTTTCCTTTAGATATTACTAGAACATGTTAAATTATAGTTATATCATGTGGCTTTTACATATTTAAAAAATATTTTTTTTTATAAATTTTATAAGTTTTTTAGAATTTTTAGACCTTTTAACAATTTTTTTAAATAAAAAAAATTCTGAAAATGTCAAGTAGTATAACTGTAACACGACGCGTTATTTCAACATATTTGAAAAACTCGTTAAATTTAATAGTCAATATTTGTTAAGAGGCTTAATTGATACAATTTATTTGTTCAAACGCTTAATTGGATTAAAAAAGTCATAGGTTTAACTGTTTTTTAGAGCCTCATCATGGAGATGACATATCATACCTTAGTAAAAGCCTCATCTGAATGTTTAGAGCGCACGACCGACTAATAATTAGATCTAGTAACATAAGCACCAGAAGAATGATAACCCCAAATCAAAATATCCATTTGTATCGGGGCCAACAAGACAACACAATATAAATTCAACATCCTCGTATTCAAACACAATAAAAATCATAGGTTTAACTGTTTTTTAGAGCCTCATCTCGGAGATGACATACCATACTTTAGTAAGAGCCTCATCTGAATGTTTAGTGCGAACTACCGATTAATAATTAGATATAGTAACATAAGCACCAGAAGAATGATAACCCCAAATCAAAATATTCATTTGTATCGGGGCCAACGAGACAACACAATATAAATTCAACATCCTCGTGTTCAAACACAATAAAAATCATAGGTTTAATTGTTTTTTAGAGCCTCATCTTGGAGATGACATACCATACCTTAGTAAGAGCCTCATATGAATGTTTAGAGCGCACGACCGACTAATAATTAGATATAGTAACATAAGCATTAGAAGAATGATAACCCCAAATCAAAATATCCATTTGTATCAGGGCCAACGAGACAACACAATATAAATTCAATATCCTCGTGTACAAATGTTTAGATTGTTCCTCCTTACTATTAACAACATACCAGGATAATTTCATGATTCCAACACTTCACGTATGCCCAAGATGCTGACAATTTGTTGTCTATGCTGCAACATCGTGTTAGGATTTGGGGATGTGAGTGGGGAGGATTTTGCGGGAATTCGCCCCACTTCACATTCAATTGGCCAGAGATGGTTTTAAATTTTGTGAGTTGTGGTGCGGGGATGAAGATAAAAATCAGATTCGCCGTGGGTGGTGGGAAAGGGGTGAAAATACCTTCGTACCCTCTCCATTCCCACCTGCCTCACACCATCCCTACCCGCCAAACGGATATTATAACATGTTATTATAAATATTATAACATGTTATTATAAATATTACTATTTTTCGGTCCCTTACAATATAATTTAGTATCTTTTTAGTCCAAACTTTTGTGTTGTACAAAATTTAATTTCATATATTATTATGTTTTTTAAATGATGACAATTGGAATAATGTCACAAATGTGGTGGGAATCCGAATGACAAGTATTTCATACTTTTTTCATACTAAATTTGATTTATATGTATTTAACTAATATTAATAAATATATTATATGAATGGGTCATGGGTAGGTAAAAAGGAGATTGGGTGAATCTCAAGACCCACGTGGGTGATGGGACAATGATAGTTTTAGTATTGCAGGTTGCAGGGCAGGGATGATTTTAGATTTTATATTCGCAGCGGGTCGTGGGTAGGGATGAAAATGAAAATTCTTGACGGGATGATTGTGGGAAGAGTACCCTCCGCACCCTCCCCGTCCAATTGACATCCCTATTAGGATTGAAATAGACAGTGAATTTTTCAAACTTAAACTTTTTCCCTAAAGATAAAGCTTTTAGATCAAGTACCTCCTTACCGCATGTACCTTCGAAAGCAAAGTTCTTTATAATAATAAAAAAAAAACAAACTATCATCAACATACAAAAGATGTGTCACTTGTGGACCATTTTAACTGCCTAGTATGCCCTTGAGACGACCAACCCTTTGTTCTACATGTAAAAACGTCGACAATCTATACATACAAGTAGAGGGAAGAACACCATTTTAGCATGATAGCATACAAAGAATATCATTCAACCCTATCATAGGCTTACTCCATATTAAGTTCTAAAGTTGCACCCTTATTAGGACCATTATAGAGGAATGCATATATTTAAAAAGCTCGTGAGCAATCAAAATGGTATTATTAATCAGCCGACCGATCACAAAAGAACTCCTCAATTAAAGTATATTTTGGTTATTTTTATGAAATCAACAAATTCACTTCACATTATCTCGGAGAATTATACTAAACTATGGTGTTATTTAATAAATTGAAAGATTAATGTATTGTTTGATAAAATGAAAAATACTTAAAAATTAAGTGTTGAATTTTGATTATAAATTTATTTGATATTTAACTTAAATTTAAATATTGGATATGGTTTAATTGTTTGATAAACATAAATTTGAAAGGATTATATAATTAATAAAAACAAAAGATGTTAGAAAATGTTTTACATTACGGGTTAAGTTGATCCTTATAAACGTAATATTATTATTTTCCACATTTTTTCATTAAAAAATTCTAATGGGCCTAAGTGCGTCGCTTTTTTAGGGTAAACTATACCTATAGTCAACAAACTATTGTTTCTTTCTTATTTTGGTCATCGAACTATGTTTTTTTGCAAAACCGTCACTAATGTTACATATTTTTCCTATTTTGGTCACTGACTGTTAAGTTTCCGTTAATTTTAAACGGGAATGATAACATTGCATGGTATAATAACAATTTTAGTCCTAAAACATTTACATTTCATCAGCTTGGTCCTCATTTTCTAGTGCTTAACTAGTTTTTGTTGAATTTTTTATAATTTGATTCTCTCACTTTCACTTCCCTTGAAAACAATCATCTTCTTCACTTAGAAACTATCGCCATTAATACAGCTAAGGACTCCCAAATGTTTTTCAACATTAATACATGATCTGTATCAGTTACATTTGTTCAAAAAGGCCTTCACGACCCTTAATTGATGGCTTGCAAAGGACTAGATCCAGCAGAAGTTAGAGAAAAAACTTATACCATCAAATTCGAGAGGGCTAGAATCAGGAGATTTCGGGCTAATACTGTATGGTGAGGTGTTTGATGCCCTGTACATAAAACCAGAAAGCTTTGAGAACGCAGATTTGTAATGTAGCACAAATGTTGTATGCTCAGTTTCTAATTATATATTTATATATAAGTATATGATAATTCCCTTACCATATTTCAAAGGGCGTCTAACATATTTGATATTATCAGTATTGATTAGGATGGATAGACATTCAATTGATTGTTAAATAATTGATAAAAACCAGCAAATACCTCTATTTACGCTTCTTTAAAAACCGAGCCATACGAATCGACAGTTGGTATAGCCGTAAGTCCGGATGATAGTGGAGGGTCATGAGCAGCTTTCATCGCCCTATCTTCTTGAGCAGCTTTGAAAGATAGGAACTGAGAGACTTTAGGTTCCTTGTTTGAGAAAGACAACTGCATCCCTGAAGTACTCTTGAGCAAACTGCATAACCAAAAGGAATGGACATATTACCTCCAAGCTTAGAAATATGCAGTCAACAGCTAATATTTTGGTTCAAGAAGATCAAATACAATGCGCATGTTCTTGATTGGTAAACTAAATTAAAAATAAGGCCAAAAGGGTTTGCTTCTTACAATTACTTGAAAATGAGGACCAAGTTGATGAAATGTAAATGTTTTGGGACTAAAATTGTTATTATACCATGCAATGTTACCATTCCCGTTAAAAATTAACGGAAACTTAATAGTCAATGACCAAAATAAGAAAAATATGTAACGTTAGTGATAGTTTTGCCAAAAAAATAGTTCGTGACCAAAATGAGAAAGAAACAATAGGTTGGTGACTATAAGTGTAGTTTACCCCTTTTTTTTATTCTTGACTAGTCGAAGGTGGTACCAGTTTTAATACTGATTGTCAACCGTCAGTATTTCTTCTTCCTTATTTTTTATATTGAGTTTTTGTTTCTTTTATGTTTTAATCATCTTTGAACTTTTATCTGTTTTGCGTCACGCTTTTACTCGGCCTTGTGACATACTTTTGTTTTATGGAACATTTTTGCCTACTTTTTTAGTAGACTTACATTCGTGGATAGTTTTCGCATGACCCTCGACTCTAATATGTGATTGTCGATGATCTTTCAGTAGTTTAATCATTTTTTGGTTCGTTTGTCGATGGAGTCAAATTTATTTTGCGAAGCATCATGCAAGATTGTTGGTTTCACTCACCACTCCTACTTTAATCCTGAAGGGTGTATGTTGATAGAAACAATGAGTTATGTTTCATGCTTCCTTTCTCCAACGTTTTATCTCATCCATGTTGTTACACCTCACTTGTTTTGTTATTTTTCTGCTACATTTTTATTTTATTTAAAATATTATTCTATTTTATTTTCTAATACATTCAGTCGACATATTATTTAAAAAATTCTAATGAGTTTAATTTCAGATTTTAAAGCATGTTAAAAATACTGTCACTTAAAATACTTATTTTTAATAATTTTTTAATAGTCTAAAGATAATTATAACCTCTCTAAACCTATTTTCTCACCGTCGCGACCAATAGTGAATTATGCAGTTGATTTACGAGTTGCTACACATAATGTTTTTAATGTTATGCTTTCATTAAAAATATTAAATGTTGAATTTTTAGCGTTAAATTTAATAAGTATTGAATTTCCATTTTCATAACTATTTGGTATTTGTTAAAACTAGGTGTTGAATATAACAAGCATTGGATATGTACTATTCGGTAAAGTAAATTTAAAATTTGAAGATAAACTATTTTAAAAATTAAATATTAAAAAAAGAATAAAAGTAAACATATCTCTAAGTGACTCTAACAATATCTAAATAAATCTTATAAAAACAGCATCTACACAAATAAGAAAAGTTATTAATTTAAATTATTATAATGTGATTTTTTATTCAGAAAAGAATATAATATTAAGATAAAAAAAATTAGTTATTTGTTTCATTTTTTATTGAAAAAAAATAAAAATAAATATTTATTACCAAATGCATTGGATTACTAAAAAAATTCAAAAAAAAAGTATGAGCTATAAAACAAACCATAAACTTAGAGGAAAAAGGATAAATGCTTAATTAGGTTAGTTTGTGTTGTAATCCATTATCTTCCTTTGCTTTGAAATAAAACGATAAGGACACAAAGCAACATCAAGACACAAATCAAACATCATACGCTTAAACAATCTTTAAATTACCATCAAAGCTTATCAACCCACCTAACCCAACACGGCTGGTTTTCTTCCTATCTTTTTATTAGATTAACTATAAAAATAAGTGTCTAAATTATAAATTTTTGAGATGAATATTTAATTCTTTGGATAAAATAAATGTTTAATATTTTATTCTTAATTATTTTAAGGTGTTTTTTTGTCAATGTCCGTTAAAAAAAAGCCATCATACTGTCATTGCATGACATGTGGCATATTTCTTAATGTTCATTTAATTTTTATTAAAAATTTATTATTAAAAAACCCTTCAAAACTTCAATGTTCTTCAACAAAAATTCTCAAATCCTTAAATTTCTCTTCTATTACTGTCGATACCATGTCGTCGTCGTAGCAGTGAGATTTCCTCCTCTCGTCGCTGAGTCACAAGGATCAATTTGTCATTCATCCATTCGTCGTTCATCGTTCGATTGAAGATTTTACGCTTGACGCTCGTGGTTTGTTTAGTGACCAGATGAACCCCGAGCGTCAAGCGTGAAATCTAATGACCACGTTCATCGTTTGAGATTTTGAGATTTTAGGGATTTGATAAAAAGATAATCATCATTTAGACCTTAAAATCTTTAATTTCTAACAAAACTCATAAAATCTCTAAACTCAAATTCTTAAATTTCTCATGACCGATTCGACCACTACCACCACCCACACCTTTCCTCTCATCCGATCATTAAAAATTATTGAACGGTTATAAAAGTGGGCTTTAAATTTTATAGAATTGTTATAAAATAGTCAATAAATTTATCTAACTCTATTATTATTGTAACATCGTAGTGACCATTTTCTAATGGCTTGGTAAATTTAATAATTATCCTATAACAAAACAATCATTTAAGTATAATAACCATCTAAAAAGTATAATAACCAAAACAATCATTTAAGTATGGCATAATAACAAAAAAAATGCCGACTGAATCACTTTGGTCTCTATTTTTAAGCATTTTAACCCTAAATGTTTCATTTTAGGTCAAAATGGCCACTTCTTTAATGAAAGTTGTTAGTCAACTAACAATAAATAATTTGTAATAACGTAAAAAAACCTATATGACAGTGCACACTGACATAATAGTATTATATAGACAGAGGTGCTAACTTATCAGAATGACACAGTAGTAAAAATAGTGATTTTATAAAATTATATAAAATATAAAATTAATTTTCTATTAACGTGTCACTCTGTCCAGTGACAGATTCACATGTAAGGTTGGGGTGGGCCAGTGCTCACCCTGAACATTTCAAAATTCACACATTTTGTTTTTTTTTTTTTAAAATTTTATGAATTAGCCTTTAAATTTTATTATTTGTGCCCACCCTAAAATTTTTATGACTTGTGCCCACACTAATTTTTTTTAGATCCGCAACTGACTCTGTCAAGTCATTTCAAGCTATTTATCGCTAGTTAACTAACCATATTTATTAACAAAAATAATATTTTTGACTCAAAGTAAAACGATGAGAGTTACGGTACTTTAAAAAATATGAGCTAAAGTGACATTATGCCTTCTAAGTATAGATAAGTGATTTATGATGTACTTTACCGTTAAAAATAAAAAATCCACCTAATATCAATATCTGGTTAGTTTTACATAGAAAATCATAGGGTGCAACTAAAATGAGGTAGACTCTTATAAAATTTTTATTCAGTCAATAAAAATTTAGGTTTTAATATAAATATATGTGTAGTTACACAAATTCTTACATAAAACAAAATCTATATAAAATTAAGTAAAAATCTATATAATTTCACGCATTATTACCCATTTAAAATTTTAATTGTACTTAAATTATAAGTAAAAATCTATATAATTTCACGCATTATTACCCATTTAAAATTTTAATTGTACTTAAATTATTATCTATTTTATAAAAATTCTTATTAAAATAATAAAAAAATATGTTTTGCCGCAATTTAACAGCAACTTAAGACTTAAGGTGCCGCACCTTAACGTTTCCTATCAATATCTTCACTTTTCCATCTCTCTATCTCATCCGATAAACGAGACAAAAGAAATCATTTTTTCCCAAAAAGAAATTCCCCGAGAAAAATTAAACCATCTTCCTTAACCCTGATTTCATAGATCATAGCACCTATATTCTTGCCGATAAATTAGATCCTTTTAGATTTTTCCCGCATATTCCTTTTTTTTTGGGGTTGGGGAGTGGGGGGATCATAATACACTCTTTCGTTCTCTTTTTATTTTCTCCCTCAAAAGAACCCAAATTTTTCTCTTTACTTTTCTCCCACCTAGTTAATGCAGTTCGATGATTCCAAAACGCTTGTGTTGGGTCACCAAGTAATTGGTATTTATTATATTTTCAATAAACTTTTCTCCCCTTGCTTATCTTTTTAGTTACTAGAAGGGGTAACGGTTGCTTTTTTTAATGGAGGTTTTCTAAGTATTTTAGAATCTGGGTTTTGATTTTTGGAGTTGATAGACAAGGATTTGGATGCATCTGATAGTTAGTTTGAAGACAAGATTTTTTTAGTTAATTTATCTGTTAAAACTTTAAAAGTCAATTTTTTTTCAATATTAATAAATTAGAATTAAAGGGATTTGTTTTACCATTGTTTTGTTAAAACTGAATAAGGTTTGATCATGGAACATATTATTGGTGGAAAATTCAAGCTTGGCCGAAAGATTGGGAGTGGTTCATTGGGTGAACTTTATTTAGGTACATGATAACATTTTTATATGTATTTTTCTCCTTTGCAACTGTTAAGCTGATTTTTGGTGTTTTTTGTTTCACAGCCATTAATGTACAAAGTGGAGAAGAAGTGGCTGCTAAGCTGGTAATGTTTGACGTTTTTTTTTGTTTAAACCCAGGCAATTCTTTTATTCTGATGAAATTGAAGAAAATAAAGTAGGGGATTTCTGCTTTTATAAAGCATACGTTTGACTGTGATTTATTTTTGAATAATAGATGCATTTATTATTTAAGCTGATAGTTTTTGATGATCTGCTCAAGTGCTTAAACGAATTTTTCTAGGCTGTTACATTGTAGGTGTACAATGTACATATTTTTGTTTCTTTTTCAATTTGATGTTTTAATTGACTTTAATATTATTGCTGATGTTTGAAGTGTTGGTTCTGTTATCGATATGTACTCTATTTGTTTGCCCAGGAATCTGTCAAGACCAGGCATCTCCAACTTCTCTACGAATCAAAGCTGTACATGCTTCTTCAAGGAGGGAGTAAGTTTTGCTTCTCTTGCGCTCTCTCATGTATCTGTTTGTCGATTTTATCATGGTATGTTGGAGCCCGTAACCAGTTTTTCTAACTTTCTTTTACATGTGCAGCTGGTATTCCTCATTTAAAATGGTTTGGAGTTGAGGGTGAGTACAATGTTATGGTTATTGATCTCCTTCGACCAAGCCTAGAAGATTTGTTCAACTATTGCAATCGGAAGTTTTCTTTAAAAACAGTTTTGATGCTTGCAGATCAGTTAGTAAGTATACTACCTTTTTCTAGAAACTTTAACTTGGTCAGTTGGCTGCCTTACTTATACGTGTTCTTCACTTGTCGCTTCAGATAAATAGAGTTGAGTATATGCACTCTTGTGGTTTTCTTCATCGTGACATTAAGCCCGATAACTTTTTGATGGGTCTAGGGCGCAAAGCAAATCAGGCATGTTCTGTTTATTCCTTGCATTGCATCTATTTGCGCATGTGTTTCTTGGATTTGTAAATAGATGAAAAGGCATGCGATCGTGTTGATAAGATTTTGACACAATTTTATATTCCATTTGAAGTATAATTGCCCTAGCAATCATTATCTTTTTCCCTTGACTAAAAATCAGTTAGATTTGACCGTATCTTTCAAGTCACTAAAATTCTACAAGATGTACTAGCATGCATTGCTTGATACCATTGTTTCCACCTTTTCACAGCAGGTATACATAATTGATTACGGCCTTGCAAAAAAGTATAGGGATCTTCAAACACACCAACACATACCATACAGGTAAATTACTTTTGATTTAATGTTTTGTAGAATTTGACATTTCCTCTTGTAGATTATTCTGCAATTGACCCTTACTTAAATGACTAAGCTTGGCTTAATTCTTCTGGTAATATATTTTATGAAGCAGAATAAGAGATGGTTAAATTTTCATAGTTTATATTTGCCACTCGTCAGCATACCTAGGGCATCCATTTTCATCCCTAGACTTGGAGTGCCTCATAAACAATTTGAATTCATGATTAACCGCTTTTAGAAAATATTGCCTAATTTAGCTCCTGCCATTAGTTTTCAATTCTTCCAATTTTCAATTCATATTTCTTTCTCTAGTGATCCTTTAACCTTATATTGTAGTATTTTTTTTCTTCGTTGTTAACCTTTTCAATGGCAATGGATAATTGAGGGTCTTACAGGAACAGCTCGATATGCAAGTGTTAACACTCACCTTGGAGTTGGTGAGGACTTACTGTACCTAATTTTCATATGGGCTTTACTCTCAGCAAAACATTGTTGCTTCGGATTATTTTTGCTTTATATATGATCCAAAGTGCTCTACATAACTTGCAGAGCAAAGCAGGAGGGATGATCTCGAATCGCTGGGTTACGTGCTTATGTACTTCCTCAGGGGAAGGTTGGTTGAACACATAAGTGGTTGCTTCACAAATCTTTTAAAACTTTAAGACTTTGTTAACTTAGGTTCTTGTTCTCTATCTCAGCCTTCCATGGCAGGGCTTGAAAGCTGGCACCAAAAAGCAGAAGTATGACAAGATTAGTGAAAACAAGATGCTTACTCCAATAGAGGTAGTATTTGCTTTTAATAGCACAGAATTCTCTTATACAAATATTCAAGAGCAGAAAAGTGTAAGTTGGTTAATAAGAAGTCAAAGTTTCCAGAAAGTTTCATGCTAGTTCTCTTCATTTCAAGAAATTTTAGACTCAATGTATGCCCGACGAGTAATATGTAATTTTCAGGTCCTTTGCAAATCATATCCTTCTGAGTTTACATCATACTTCCATTATTGCCGATCACTACGATTTGAAGACAAACCAGATTATTCATACCTGAAGAGGCTGTTCCAGGACCTTTTTATTCGAGAAGGTGAACTTGTTGTTTCTAACTTTCACCGTTGCTGTATTACTCCCCATTATCAATCTTCACATCTATGTTACTCGGACTTGGGTGTAAGTGTCGGACATGGGTATGTATCCAACACCAGTATGGTTTTTTCACACATTTGAAGGATCATTGGAGGTCATACCCCCATATCCAAGTGTCGGATATGAGTGTTGGACACAGGTACTCCGTGAAAAATGAGGAGTCCAAGCAACATAGATTCACATTACTCCATCTTAAATTTACTAGAGATCTTTTATCACGAAATCGGCTTGGTAGAACTCCAAATGTTATTGATTTTGACAACCAACTGATGCAGGTTATCAGTTTGACTATGTATTTGATTGGACTTTACAGAGATATCCACAGGTTGGCGCTAGTTCAAGAGCACGGGTCAGTGATCTTTTGACTTGCTGGCCGTGATTTTCTTGGAATTACTAATTTTGATTCTTCAATATGGGTTTTCATACCATACTTAATTGCTAATCCTCAACAGCCTAGCCCGAAGCCAGGTTTAAATCCCCCAGGTGTATCTGCCGAAAGAACAGAAAGGCCTTCAGGTCCGTTCCTTTTCACAGCCTGGTTTGAGAATATAAGAAAATCTAGCCGGTTAATATTGCATTTGAGGCTCCTGACTCGTTTTCCTTAAACTGGCTTACATTTCTTAGCACAATATCTTTATTTCCTGTAGTTGCCCAAGAGATTCGAGAAAGGTTCTCTGGTGCTATTGAGCCATTTACAAGGCGCATTGGTTCAGGACATGGTGTGCATGTTGATCAGTCTAGAAACAGATCTGACGATATGCCATCGTCCAAGGATGTGGTGAGTTCCATCTTTTTGTTTTCGGTTGAATTTGACTCGCTTTGTAGGAAATTAAAATATATTCCTTGGCTATTTGCCGAAGAGGTTATGATTTTCTTTCAAACTTTCTCTATTTCAGCAACCTGATTCTGAAAAGGTTTGCTCCTCGAGAAATGGTAGTACTTCCAAGAAGACTGTCACATAGGCAGCCAACCGAACTCCGGTGAGCCTAGGGAAAACCGGTCTAGCTGATTAGTCTCAAGTAGTCGCCCGTTCACAACTCAGAGAACGCTACCTGCGTTTGAATCCAAATCAGCATCTGATACTCGAACCTCTGCTGCAGGAGGTGGTCAAGATGATACCCTTCGGAGCTTTGAGTTCTTGACAATAAGAAGTGGGAAAAGGAAATAAATGGCACATGCATCTAATAGGAAGTATATGCATCTGTGTGGGACACACAGATCCCATTTCCTTATTTGTGATGGAGATATCGGCACCATATCTCCATGATTCGGTTCCGACCACGAGAATCTCCTTGGAAACTTTTTCAGGGTCCTTAATGTACCCTATCAGGTATACTTCCCATTACGATGCCTATTAAAAAGAAATGACAAATTCATCTTACAGAATTGTCCATATATTTCCATCTGTAATAAACACTTGATGTTTCCAAATATACTGTAAATGTACAAAGATAAAATATAAATGAATGAAAATAAGATCCAACTATGTGAGAACTTTAAATGAATTGGAGTAACACTGCTCGTTGTGCCGCGAGTTACGATCGGAGTAACAACACATTAAGTAATATTAGCAGTGACATGATTATGCTTGCATCTGTTTTTTTTTTACCTGTAATCATCTATCTTTATTTTGTGTTTTAATGGGATTTCATTTGTAATGTGAAACTAGATTATAGGAAGTTCTCAACTGATGAGGTTGCAACGTAACCCAATTGGACTAAAACCAGTAGTTTTTTTTGGTTTCGATATCCACGTAAATATTACGAAACAATGTTTAAGGTTCCGATACCCATATGTATGGTTTTGATGTCTTCTACTTTGCAACGGTTAGTTTTAAATTTTCTCACCGTACGGTTTCGAAACCTTTTCAAATGTTTCGATCCTTCTGTGCATGTGAATATTAATTGCTCAATCTTAATGGTTTTTAACGGCTCTAAACTCCCACCAAAGAGCCACAACGGTGTTATGTTAGAAAATGGTTAAAGGATATTAATGTGACCGACAAACATAAGAGCAACAACAATAAGGTTAATCAGAACTTTTAAGTGGTCAAAAATCGAACTTTGTACATACGCCGGCCATTCTTTTATTGAATACTTGTTTGTTCTTCGTTTTAATGTTTTTAGGCGGGTGTAAACTTGCATTGTGCAAAATAAATTAACTTGAGATTTACAAAAAATTGTATTCCATCTTTAAAAAAAAGTGTTATCAAAATTTTGTGTATAAATCTTGAGGATTTACGTAAGCTTACTATTGTCCTTAAAAGGTTGAACAAATTCTTAAAGTGAACAGTTAAAATAATAGATATAGATTTCATTGAGAAAGTTGAACAACTCTGAATCACTTGTGCAATTTTTTATTCTTTATAAATACTTTCATCAAATTTTTAAATTGTCATTTTACCTCTCTTGATTACTTCTATTGATTGATTAACTCAATGTTTTCACATAAATAATCTTATAAAACAACAAAAATACTTGTATAACACAAAGTATTATCTTTGACTGACATGGAGATCCAAACCTAACGACAATAATGACTTAGGCACTCTTGTCTAATAGTTTGTTGAGATGGAGAATTTTATTTACGAAACGAACATTAAACTTGTAGAAATAACGACAATAAATTAGTTATTCTTTAAATCATTTCACATAAATCAAACACAATAAAATGTAAAAAAAAACAGAGAGTAAAGTATATCAATAATTATTAGATTATGTTAAAATATCTTTTTCGTCATTAAACTTTAAAAAACTACTAAATGAACATTAAATTTTTAATTTTATTATAAAATGATTATCGTGCCATTAGTTGCTATTACCAGTTAGTTAGGGAATGATGTGACGTACTTTTCTAATATTTTAAGCAATAATTCTAAAAAATTAAATATTAGAAAATTTTAAAATTATTTTAAAATTATAAAAATATATTTTAAAAAATATATAATTCTACAAATCATAAAATTTTAATAAAATCTTTTATATTTTTCATTACTTAACACACTCACTCTATAACCTATAAAAAAATACTAATGATCAATATTTTTTATTTTTTACTAACAAGTATTGTGTGTATTAGTAAGGCGCATTGCACTTTTAAACTTTCAAAAAGAGAACACGAGTTCAAGCCTTGGAGATGACATTATTGGAAAGTGCATCATCATACTCTAAATATGGATCATAAAATGAAAATTCTATTTCTAAAAGAAAATATATATTTTTTTTATTTCTTGTAACCATAACAAACTTGTTCTCGTCTTCTTTAAAGCTTTTATTGAACATATAGTGATTTTAAAGCATATATCATATTTTAATCATGTAACTATCCGTAAAACTTTAACATATCAAGTTGATTATAATATTTCTAAATTATAAAACATAAGCGCCGTTTTCTCAATTTTAAAGAAAGAAACCTAAGCACGGATCTTTCAATTTTAACCCAACTTTTTCTTCTTCTAGTTTTTGATTTATTGGTGGTGACGTTATTTTTAGTGCTAGTTATCACCGTCGATAATTGTTTTCTTTTATTTTTTATATCAGAGTTTAATTTTTTTTATATTTTGATTTTTTTAATTTCCTCTGTTTTATAATACGTTTTTTTCTCTGCCTTGTGGCACGTTTTTTCTCTATCTTATGGCACATTTCTGCCTTATGACACGTTATTATCTACCGTTGTGGTAGATCTACGTTTGTGGATATGTTTTTCATGACGTTTTGGGTCTGATTTGCGGATTATCAGCAGTCTTCAGTAGATTCATCCATTTGTGATTCGTTTGCCGATGCAGTCAGATATGTTTTACGAAGTAGCCTTCAATAATGCTGGTTTTGCACACCACTCCTACTTCAAGCCTGAAGCGTGTATATGGATAGAGACAGAAAGTTTTGTTCTCTGCTTTTATTTCTCCGGTGTTTTATCTTTATCATTGTTTTACAGCACACTAGAGATATTTTGCTGGTTTGATATTTTTTTCAATTCAGATTTATTGTGTTTTTGCTTTTTGCTACAATTTCATTTCTTTTAAACTAATTTTTAAATTTAATTTTTAATAAAATTCAGCCAATATATTGTTAAAAAATAAAACGCATGTGCTTGCTGATAATCTTCTAATTGAACTAGATTTTTTCAAAAAAAAAAAGTTTCAAGTTTAGAACCGAGATAAAAAAATTTTAATTTCCTTGATCTTTATTCAATAGAAAGTACACATTTTATGTTAGAATATAACCACATTTAGCCTCTAAATTTGATTTTTTTATTAATTTGGTCTATAAATATTTTCATTTCACATTAGTTCTTAAACTTAAACTTTTATTTTTTAATGATGTGATATTCATATATTATGTCATGTAATATAATCTCATGATGTCATATTATCAAAATAATTAAAAATGTCAAGTTTAAATTTTATATAGGATAAATTACTTGTGTGACCGCTTAATTATTGGGTTTATCATATTTGGACCATCTAACTAAAAAACAGAAAATCACACCATTGAACTATTTAATTGGTCATAATCAAACCACCAACTGTTAAAATCTAACAGAAGAGTGACGTGACAGTTAACTGAAATTTGTATAACTGCACATTTGGTCTCTGACAGTTATCTATTATATTAATTTGGTTCTAATATTAATTTAATTATATAAATTAATCACTCAATTAAGTGCCAACACATTAGAAATTTAATTATTGATTTTTATTACCACCACCACCTGACTGGAGGAGGGAAATAAAAAAGAGTGATCTTGCCTTGGTTGGGTTTTGATCCAAAACCTCCTAAATAAGGGGGTGATATTGCCAATGCCACTAAACCACCAACCCAATCATGATATAAAATACAACATGTAGTATATGTCTTAGTTTGTTGTTAATGCCGGGAAAAAAATAAATATGGACTAACAAGACTCGAACATGACAAATTTAGGACGCATAAAAACATTTAAACAACTATCGAAATATAATAATTAAATTAAAGTTGATAATATTATATATATATATATTAAATTCTATTAAAAATAAAAACTATATTTGAGTCGACTTTAATTTTACTGTTAATCTTATTTATTTTATTTTTCATGGCATTAACTTTAATTTTATTGTTATATTTCTTATTTTTAATAAAATTTAATTTAATTTAATAAAAAATTTAAAGTCATATTAAAAATTCATTTAACGAATCTAAATTTATCTTCTGATTAGAGTTATATTCGCGAGTTTGAATTCGTTAAATATTTTTTACTATAATTTTTTATAAATCATGCATTAACTAACATATATATAATATTATCAACTTTAATTTAATTATTATATTTCTACAGTGATTTAGATATTTTTTATGTGTCCCAAGTTTATCATGTTTGAGTCTCTTTAATCTATATTTTTTCTTTTTTCCTACCATTAACAACAAACTAAGACATATACATGTTGTATTTCATATCATGATTGGGTTGTTGGTTCGGTGGCAATATCACACTCTTTATCCCAAGAGGTCTTGGGGATCAAAAACCATCCAAAAGATTGGTTTTGTTTTTATTTTTCTCCCCCAATCAGGTAGTGACGTGTCGATAGCTAATTGAGTGAATAATTTATTTAATTAAATTAATATTAGGACCAAAGTAATATAATATATAACTATCAATGATCAAATGTGTAGTTATATAAATTTTAATAGCTGGTGGTGTAATTTTTTATTTTTCTAGTTAGGTGGTCAAAATAAGACAACATAATAGTTTGCCCTTTTATATAAAAAAATAACAAATTTTAAAAATATCAATTTTAATAACTAAACTTTACTTTTATCCTTTTTACATTGAGAACTCAAACAACAATTCATCATTTCCAAATTCTCTCGTAATCATAATCATCATGTTATTTTCTTTATTTAGGGATTTTTATTAACAGTTTTTAATACTAAAGTATTATGCATGAATTTTTATCTATATTTTATTTTAGTATAAATTTTATCATGTGTAAATTCTATTTATATTTATTTCGATTCTTTATTTATAATTATAATTATGCTTTTATATATAATATAGGGATAAATAAATAAATAACTATTGTAGTTCTTTCCGTTATAATTACATTCTTTTTAATAGTTTTAAGGTGATTACAATACATTATTTGTTCACATATTCTTAAGTCTTGAGCCTTGATAATGCGCACATCTTATGGACAAAATTCTAATAATTTGTATAATTTAAATATTATACAAAATGTTTTAATATATATATATATATTTAATTTTTATATAATTTCTAACCTTGAAGCATCTTTTGAAAAATTTAGTAAAGCCAGAATCTTATCAACAAGCACCTATGATTTATTATTCGGAATTATAATAAATTTTATGTGTTATTTTTTTTAATAAGAAAGTATAATGGATTGTATTCAAAGTGAAAAAAATTATAAAAAGATCATACCACAATCATTGAAAATGCAATGTGAAAAATAAATACAGTAAACTTCAAAGAGGGTAAAAGACATGAGAAGCAAAAGTTATCATTTTGTAGAAAAACTTGCATAGTCTTCTAAATGAAATTCAGCAACGATATACTTTGACCAAAAAGCTCTATGAATCAAACATTATTCTGCTGCGAGTTCTTGGCACATCGACAAACTACCATAAAGAAATCAGAAAAATACCAGACAAACCTGCAAAAATGCAGACAAATAAACTACCATACAAGTAGAAAAAAGTAAAAAAAGTAGATGTATAATGACTGGCAAAGCAAAAAAAACAAAACAATAAAACAAATAAAGAACAAATGATTCTTCATCAAAGGAGAAGAATTTTATTTTTATACAATCAACATAAGAATTAAAAATCAGTTGACGGCATAAAGGCCGTTGTTGAAAACAACTTCAATGAAGAATAAGAACTCAAGAGAATTTTTTTTTAAATAACTTTCTCAGAGAAAATGGAAGTAGAGTGAAGTATTTTATGTGTTATTTTTTAATAGGCAGTTACATAATTAAATATAAATATGTGCTTTAAAATTACTACATATTTTTATTTATTTTTTAATATGCTGGTGTGATTACATGGTAGAATTTGTTTAGATTTCTTAGCCTTTTAATGACGCACACACGCTGTGCATACATGGCGCTAGAACTCAGGTCACCTGGATAAAATACATCATCATTTACGACTGGAACCACTCAACAAATTCAATTACTACATGTTTTTATAAAAAGCTTTAACATGTTCGTTATGGTCACAGATTACAAAATATCAATCGTTAAACTTTGTTATAATTAGAGAGGGAGAGTGAAATCACAGTGATGAAAATATGAAGAGTTTTATTAAAATTTTACGTTTTGTATATTTTTTCCACTATTAAATTCTAAAAAATATTACTAACAAGTATTTGTGTATTTGTAAGACATATTGTACTCTCAAAGAGATGACGCAAGTTTGAACCTTGGAGGCAACATTATTAGGAGGGGCAACCTCGTATCCCTAACAAGAATTATAAGACGGACATGCAAATTATCATTTTTTTAAATACTTATACAATTTTAAATATAAATTATGAATTTTCATATATTTTTAAACATTAAATGAATTTTTTGGAATTATTATTTAAAAATATTAATATATATTTTTAATTACAATTGAAAAATCAAATGACACATTATTTAATATTAATTTAATGTGTCATTCCATCATTTTAATACGTTTAATTAAGTCATACCAATTTATAATAAAATCAAAAGGTTTAATACTATCATTTTATTTATTTTTTAAAAAAATTAACAATTAAAAGAAAAATTTTAATATAAGACATAATGTCAAAAAAATGTGCATAACATTTGGCTCGATAGTCACTTTGGTCCATATTATTTTTTTGAAGTACTTTAACTCTCAACGTTTCATTTTGAGTCAAAATAATTCTTACATGAATGAAAACTGTCAACTAATTATACACAGCTTGAAATGATCTTACATAACGATAAATCAATAGAAAAAATAATTTTTCAAAATATATTTAACTGATGTATCATTTTGTCAAGTTAGGACATTTGTATATATGACACCGCTATATTAACATACACCACTATCACGTCATTTCAACTCACTCAATGTAGTTGACTAACAATTTTCTTATATGGAGGAGATTTTGATTTAAAATGAAAAGCTAAAGGTTAAAATATTTTAAAAATGATTAAATATCAAAATAATTATCCAGTCAAACACTACGAATATATTTTTGACATTATACCTTAATATGATTTAGTGATAATTTATGAACTTATAAAAAATATGGATAACTATTTAGGGGAGGGGAAAGAAAATTTTTAATATTATTGGGTCTTGAACCCACAATTTAAAGAAGAAAAATATGTCAACTAAAAAATTTAATCACTTATTTTAAAGATTTTTGACAATAAAATCAAAAATTTAAATTATAATATAATAAATTAAACAAATTAAGTTAAAAAATTATTCTTATATTAAATATTTATAGTATCTCATTTAAATAAATTGATTAATAAATGAAACGCATGTAATTATTAAAAAAAAAAAACAAGGGCAGCAATCCGCCTTCCTAACAAAACAAAACGAACCCCACTCAAAACCTCTCTCTTTCCTTCTTTGATTTTTCTTCGCTTTGTGGCTTTCGGCTGGAACCAAACCAAATCAAACCAAAAGAATTACTAAAAATTAACTCTGTTGAAGGTTCTTCGATTTCTCTTCCCACAAGAAAAAAGAATTTAGTTCCCCCCAAAAATTTTCAAAAAATCTTTTTCCATTCCCTTTTCTATTCGTACAAACTCTCGCTCAATCCAATTTAAAACACTTGGTTTCTCTATATTCAACTTGGCGACCTAGGGTTTTTAATTTTCAGCTTTGATTACTATCCAGAAAGCCGTGAATTCATTGTTTTGGGGAATCAAGAAATCGAAAAGAATCATGGAAATGGAGATTGTAGGTGATGTGGCATCTCTGGACCCTGATTTACTTCAGCTCCCTGAGTTTTCTCCTCTAGCTCTCAAATCCAATCCTTTCCTCGCCGAACAACTCTTCTCTCTTTGGCTTTCGCTTCCCGAAACTGGTCGCCTGGTAAGGTTTTCACATTTATCGAATAATATTCCTTTTGGCTGCTGGTGCTCTAGCTATCCAGTAGTGCCTTGAGTTACAGACATATAAGTTGCGATGAGTGCTTGGGGCACGGTGTTGCTTCACACCATTCCTCGAGCTAGATGGGTGCTTGAGGGCCTGTAAGGGGTATGATTGCCCATAGCGTAATGGAGTGAGTGTCCTCCCTTGAGATGATGCGTTTAGATTTGAATGTCCGGCCGAGCCATGAGTATGGGTTATTCACAAAGATGTTTGCTTGTTTCTATTTATGACATTTTTTTTGTTTTATTTAACTAGGTTAAGAATCTGCTTGCTGATGTGAAAATGGGGACTTCGTCTTTTAATTCGACCGGGAGTTCCATGAGTATTAATGTTTCTACAAATAACTTGTCGCCTTCCATGTTTTCTACTGCAAGTACTCCTCCGCTATCACCTCGTAGTACTTCGGGTTCTCCTCGGGTTTTCAAACAACGGCCTGGCCCTTTTTCTTTAGGTTCGCCTCTTAAAATAGTTAGTAAGCCAGTCCGTGAAGTCATACCGCAGGTATAGTTTGTAACTGTGCAGTGTTAGCTGATAAATTTTGAAGTGTTGATGAATTAAATTATTGCTGATAGTAGAATTCTAAGAGGAAAAGATGTTGGTTTTTGCAGTTCTATTTTAAAAATGGTCGTCCACCTCCAAATGAATTGAAAGAGCAGTGCTTGTTTGCGATTGATAAGCACTTTTATGGTCATTTGGGATTGCAAATTCATGGTGAAGAAAAACATTCATGATTTTTAGTCAGAATTGTCTTTTGTATTTTTTTAGTCGATCCTGATGTTAAATGTTTTTCTTTTGCATGACAGAGTTTAAGGCAGCAACTAAAGACATTTGCAAGTTACCGTCTTTTTTCTCCACCACTCTGTTTAGAAAAATTGATATCAACAACAGTGGTATTATTACCAGGTATGTTTCAGTGCACATTTTAATTAATAGTTTCTTGATATACGTGGTGGTCTAATTTTGAAGATGTTTTTAAAGGACTAGGACTATCGATTCATAGATAAATGGTAATAGATGAAGCACCTGCTACAAAAATGCTATTAACCTTAGCGCGGACTGTGCCTGCACTACTTAAATCCAAAAGGTTTTTGTTGTGGTTACTCTCCTCTGCCGTCTCCATTTTAATTAGGGATCCCTAGCTCTGGAATCAGGAATAGCCTGATTTGTAGTGATACATGATCCCTTGACTATATAGGCATCTCTGTGGTTTGCATCTACTTTATGGTTATTCATTGACTGTACAATAAAAAGGTTTTGATTGGTACCTAAGGGAAGGGTTGGGGATGGCAGTGTTGTCCTAATTACAGGAAATTCTCGAGATGGGTTTTGCTTGACTTTGTGCAGAAGTTTTGATATTACATTGGCTGAATGGAGTCTCAGGAATTGAGTACTTCATAGTACTCTTGGTTACGGTTTAGGATGGTAGTAGTGACGGTGCTTGCCTGTTGTCTATGCTAAAAAGCTTGAAACGTTTTTGATGGTAAGGAACCATATGATCCTCATATGAACTTGCAAATTACGGTATTATTTATCTTTTAGACCCTTGTCATGTTATGTAAACTTGCTATGCTAGACTTGATTTTTTTTGTCTATGAAACATAATTAGTCATGGCGTATGACCGAATTATGAAATTATAATGTCTTGGGTTATTTAACTTCTGTTCTAAAATTAAACAAATTATAATTTGGCTTGAACTTATGTATGATGGAATGAATCTTAGGGATCAATTTGTCAATTATTGGATTGGAGGCAACATGTTAACAATGGATTTAGCAACCCAAATTTATACAATTCTTAAGCAACCTGATTGCAGATACCTTACTCAGGTATATTCAACTATCCTCTGTGCATATTACTTGAACATCTCTAAAAGACAACTCATACCAGGAAAGAAAGCAATGTGGTTTTATTAATGTGCACACGTGCCTTTTTAATAGTAGTAGTTGAACCAGAAAAACTGTGGTTGCAAAGTTAATAAGTTGTACGCCTTCTTTAAGTAATTGGTACTTAATGCAGGATGATTTAAGATCCATTTTACATGAACTTTTGGCATCTCATCCAGGGCTGGAGTTTTTACAAAGTACTCCTGAATTTCAGGAAAGATATGGTATGGCAACAATCATTTGAAAATAAAATATTTGTTATTTAATTTCAATTTAGAGTTTTATTCCTGTTGTCTAGAATCAACACTTCACACATGTCAAAGAGGCCTTAAACTCATCTGATTATGCCTTACTGCATTTTTTTATTTATATGCTAACATGTACTGTTACTAAATTGGACTTGGCCCTAGCATTTGTTACTAGGTCTTCCTTAGCAATATAACCATTGCAATATTACTTTGCTTTCTGCAACCTGCAGTATTACTTTTATGTCTGTACTGAGCTGTCAACATCAAGTTCTGTTTCTTAATGTGATATGATTGGTCTAATTATGGGTATAGTCCCTCTACTATGTTGAAATTCGAGGTTTAATCATTCTACTTTTATTTGGTACCTCTAATTTTTATAATGTTATTAGTAGGTTCAAATTGATAGCACTGTCAACTGCTGCTGTTAAAGTGATGACGTGGTTTTGATGAATCTGCTATTATTAACACTGTTATCAATTAACAGTTAATACCATTAACAATATAATGGTAGCAATTATCAGTTTTATCAATTTGGACCTACTAATAACATTATAAAAGTAGAGGGTCCAAAATTTGCCAAATTAGAGAGATTAAATCCCAAATTTCAACATAGCAGAGGAACTAAAACTACAATTAGACCGATATGATTCTGCTCTTACATATTTTAACTTATTTTGTTTGTAACAGCTGAAACTGTCATATACAGAATATTTTATTACATAAATAAATCAGAAACGGGTCACCTTACCCTCCGAGAGTTAAAGCGTGGGAACTTAATTGCCGCAATGCAGCATGTGGATGAAGAGGAAGATATTAACAAAGTATTAAGGTAAATTAGTCGGCTAGAGCATGCAATGAAATTTTGTATTAGAGAACCTTGATTCTCATTCTGCATTTTGTTTTTTGTTCATTATATGATGAATAATGAATTAACTATCTTAATCTTTTTTGTTTGCAGGTACTTCTCTTATGAACACTTCTATGTAATATACTGCAAGTTTTGGGAGCTGGACACCGACCATGATTTTTTAATCGACAAGGAGAACCTTATCAGATATGGCAACCATGCTCTTACCTACCGGATTGTTGAAAGAATTTTCTCTCAGGTTTGAATTTTGTGTGTATTATTTAGACAAATAATTTCAGATTTAAGTGGCAAGTTTTCTGCCATACCAAAGAACAAAGAAAAGAGATGATCTTTTTGGTCTTTCAGGTTCCAAGGAAATTCAAAAGTAAGGTTGAGGGGAAAATGGGTTATGAAGATTTTGTTTACTTTATATTGTCAGAGGAGGATAAATCTTCAGAACCTGGTCTGGAGTACTGGTATACTTCCAATCCATTTCCTTAGTTGAAGCAAGTAAACATATTCTTTGCCGATGATCTCCTATTGGTTTTAGATGTACGCTATGTTCGAAGTCCTGCTAGAAACTTATAGACTTTGTTTCCTTAACCTCTCTTTTTTCTGAGCGAGCAATCTTTAGACTCAAATTCAGAATCATTCAGTATTTTGGTTCTTTACACGTATTTGTTGATTGCCTGTTTTAGTGTAATTCAAATTGTTGATAGTATGTTTATGGATCCTTTTTGACCAATAATGCTTTGAGTGATCAATGAATGATATATCTAAATGATACTAAAGTGGTCACATGTTGGTAGAGCTTTGTATTTAGTGATTTTTCCTGTGTTTCATCATTAGGAGAAACAGATTGAAAGGGTCCTAAATCATTCTTCCTTTTGACTGCTTTGAGAAATAGTTTTTGATCTGCCTGCCATGTTTGAAGAACTTAAAGTCTGCAATCTCTGATCATTGTCATGAGCTTGTTTGATAAAATTTTGCTGCATTTCCTATTAGCCTCATGTAGGTATAATCAATATTCATTAATGACTACATTACCTGACCAACCAGTTTGTGTAATTCAGGTTTAAATGCATTGATTTAGATGGAAATGGAGTGCTCACACCAAATGAAATGCAATTCTTTTATGAGGAGCAGTTGCATCGGATGGAGTGTATGACCCAAGAACCAGTGCTATTTGAGGATGTATTATGCCAGATTTTTGACATGATTGGACCACAGGTCACTCCTGGATTCTTTACTGATGATTCATCTGTCTTTTGACTGCATGTAGACACACATTAGTGCATACAACATAACTCTGCATGACCAGTGTTAATACTGATTGGCTGATTACAGAACGAGGGCTACATCACTCTACGTGACTTGAAAGGCTGCAAACTATCTGGATATGTATTCAACATTCTTTTCAACCTCAACAAGTTTATTGCTTTTGAAAGTCGTGATCCTTTTCTTATTCGTCAGGTAAATGCATGTTTGACTTTGAACTTTTACCACCATTTTAAGTAATCTTTTTCTTTTTTCCTTCTTGAAGTGCTGATCACAAGATATATTTGTATTAGGAGCGTGAAAATCCAACATTGACAGAGTGGGATCGCTTTGCTCATAGAGAATATATTAGGCTTTCCATGGAAGAAGATGTTGAGGATGCATCAAATGGAAGTGGAGATATCTGGGACGAATCATTTGAGGCTCCCTTTTGAAATTAGTTAGGTACGTTGAGAAAGAGGTTGTTGTAAATGCATGGGAGTGAAATTGTTTTCTTGTGAAAAAATAATGCAGAATCAACACATTACTACTAGCTTCATTCCTAGAAGATTCATATCGGGTGGTTTTGTTACTAAAACCATAATGAATGAATGAGTAGAAATTTGTAGTACCCAAGTTTGACAGTTGTGGCTTTTTGTGGTTTTTCAGAGGTCTACAACAAATGGTGGAGGGTTGTCCATTGCCCTTGTGCATTAATCAAATTGTTTTTTTGCTCAAACAACTTTTGGTGTCATGGTTGTATGCATGAACTCCTTCAGACTGTAGCTTTGAGTAAAGGTATTTTAGATGAGGTTTCTGCTTGGATCTTGTAGTATAGGATATTAGAAGCCTTGTTCATTGTGCAGGGGCAGTTGCTGAGAGTAATATAAAATGAAATCAAATTTTTGTTGGTAAAGATTGTTGAATCTCTGCTTTAATAATTTTGTTGGTATAATCTATAGTAACGGATAAAATTATTGTGTTTAGATTTCATCATTTGCCAACAATTAACTTCCTGTCCCAATGGTATGGATGAAAAAAATGTTGTCATTAAAGATTCAATATATAGCGACAGATAAAATTATGCACTATTTTGAGGTCTGTATCTCTACAATCAAGTTATCGTTCCTAAATGTAGTACCCTTATTGACGGAAGGGTTTTGTTGGTATAGGTTCTAGTCTATAATGATTGTAAATTGTTCATGAAGTATGTATCTTGTACAATGAAGTAAATTTCCGTCGCTATAGTTACCAACACTTTTTAATAGTAATTATAGTGTTGATATGGTATAATCTATATTGAGGGATAACTAATATGTTTTCCTCGTAAAGTTACTGGTAGTAATCAGGGGTGGGAGCCTTAAAAAAAAAAGGTAAAGTTAAATGCTTGCAAGAAAAAAAATAAAAGATTAGTTCTGGAATTACTGATGAAGTAATAGAGAAAGTACAATGATGTTGTGCTTTAGGGATTGAGTCATGTTGGATTAATTTTTTTATTTAAAAGTTAGTTTACTACGTACATAAGTTGATAAACATTTGTTTTTTTTTTTAATTAAAGGTCTTATTTTGATCAATTTATACAAAGTCCTTTAAATTTTTGAACCGCCCATGATAGTAATTGATATGGTATTAAGATGTAGTTACTAACCTTATAAATAAAATTTTTATTGACATAAACATTTAATCTATAGTGACGGATGAAATTGTTCATCGATGTAAAGGTTTATACGTGTAAATTTTTGTTGGTTTACAATGGTTGAACGTAAGTGCATCTTAGTGCGAGTCCGTGCTTACCCTGAATTTTTTAAACTTCATACTTTGATTTCAATTTTTTTAATTTTTACGAGTTAGTCTTTAGATTTTTTTTAATATGTATAAGTTGTGCACACCCTGAAATTTTAAAATTTCATGTGTGTCCACCTTAAAAAATATTTATGGATCCGCCATTATTAGTATATTTAGTAATTTGATTGGCTTCATTCTAATTCCAACGGTTAAGTGCAAGCAAATCTGTTATTACGATACTACAATTAAATTTATCAGCATAACTGTAACTATTAAACATAGAATTTCATATCAATCTAACATCTGTATTGTTAAAAGTTGTTTTTTTCCAACATAATAATAAAACATTAAACACAACAATTACATTACAAAGATAATAAAAATGTGGAGTCAAATTAGATTTACACTAATGTAAGTAATTTAGTTTAATTTCTTCGTACATCTTTTGTTTTGGTTAAGAACAATTGGGGTATTTAGATTTGAGATAAAAACAAACAAATATGAAAGAATATTAACTTTTCCCACTATTATTTTACAAAGGAACAAATCTCCTACCTGATTCAAAGAGCCAATCTAATCATTCTCAACCCACTTACAAGCATTCTACTGTTCCTCTGCCAATGCTTTTGTACGTTTTGGTGCAGCCACCGAGATTGTTTGATGTAGAAAAATCCTTTTCTGCAATCTAAAGGCTTACATAATCCAAAATCTGATCATTTCTATCGAGTAGCGGTTGTCAGGCTTGATGTCTCTGCAATGTGTGACATAGATTGGGTTCACCCCTTGTGCAAACTTGGGAAGTCACGTCTCGTCAACTCACCTATGAATATAATTATGTTTGTGGATTGACTAACTCAAGATGAGCCCAGGTTTTATGTTAAAATCTGGCCCCATCTTCATTTAGTATATCCTTCCGCATCAGCAAAGTCGTCATATCTCCCCCGGGTAAATATTCCATTATGAGATACAAAATACTCTTCATCTTGGAAGGAGCAATACTGTTTGACAATGCAATTACTGTCAACCTCCGCAAGTAGATTTCTCTCAGCTTTCACATGTTCAACCTGAACGCTAGAAATGCAAACTACCAGATTAGCTTAATGGCTTAGAACACATTAAGGCTTAAATTGCATACGAAGCATCTCCGACTTCTTAAGCTTCTTCATGGCATAAACATGACCAGTTGCCTTCTCCCTACAGTTGACTTCAGTAAGTTGTTTTGTTCTTCTTCAGAGACTTCAGCATCAGCCAACTTTTTTTCTGGAATATCACAACCGATTCTCCCATTCCTCCAATCACAGACCAATATTTTATCAACTTCTCTTTTTTGCAGAAGATACACAATGCAATTGACAGCACTAAATTTTGAATCAAAACCAGCTATGAGGCATCTTTATTGCCGAATGTCAGTCCATAATATAGAGGCCTGCAACATTATACTTGCTTGGCATAACAGTAACTATTACATGGGGAAATTTCCAAGAAGAGATAAGAATTTAAATCATACCGCTCCTTTCTTTCCTGCAAGCTTTTCATCTGCTTCTTGTAATGGTTCTCAATGTACTGCTTTGCAGCTTCTGCCCGCTGTTTGGTGGCATTTCATTGTACCTCTTCACCTGTTGTTAGTTTACACCCCTCTTCACCTGTTGTTACTTGCAGCTTCTACCCGCCTATCTCAGTTTGTTAATTTGAGACTATTTTGTGATTTTTGAAAATTTGGGATAGTTTTTAGTTTCTTTTCTTTTCAGTTTGTTTTTTAAAAAATACAAACAAAAAATAAAAGTCATGCGTCAAGTTATGATTGAGTGGAGGATTTTTTTTGACAAATTGACTTTAAAACGGTTCCAAATGAAACGTTAGGCGCCTAACTCAACAAAAAAAAAAATGTTATGCACGTTGAAATGAGTTGTTCTTATTAGAGCAATAAATCGGGCAATATCTAAATTTATTGGATAGAGATCCGTTTATTGTTCGAAGCAGAAAAACATCTGTGAATTAATACGAGTAAATGATTATTTTAAAACTCTCAATCATTTTTTTAGAAAAAAATCTTCACTCTATTAAAATAAAATCTTGCATATATGAATGGATGAAAAATTAAAATAAAACCTTGAACTTGTAAATCCCACTGTCAAAGTAATATGCAATCAACTGTGTATCAATTTTAGAATTTTGGACGTAGTAAGGGTGTTACTTATTCTTCACATGTAATCAACTCTCAAACTTAATGTAACGACCCAATTTTTTAAGTGTTTAGTTGACCCAATATTCAATTAGTCGAGATAGTTGGGTCCTTTGGGTCAAGATTGGACCTAATTGAGTGATAATTGGATTTGTATAGAGATTTAAAGAGGAGTTTTTAATAAGAGATGATAGAGGGTAATTGTACCATTTTTGACAAGCATGGCTGCACCAACTTTATTGAATTTTGTCTTAACGTGGGATAAAATCTCATATTGGCATTCTTGCAAGACAACCAAGAATAACAAAGATAAGATTCTTGTTCTTTGACTCCTGAGCTTCGAGAAAGGTCTTATATCATTCAAAACGGTAGAGTGAAGCTTTTGAAGTGGTTTTAAAGAGAGCTTGATCTTTGAGAGCATCCTTTGCCATTTTAATTTTCATTCTTGAATTCCACATATTATATGTAGTTTTTATTGATCATTAAATGAGTTAGAAATCTCTTTTTTTTTTGTGTTTTAAATGGTAGCCAAGAAGAAATGGGAGTCTTCCAAAGCTAAAGGTAAGAGTTTAGCAACGGAGGATTGAAGAAGGATGCTTAGGTGTTTCTAAATCGTGCACTTCAACTTGAAATACTTCATGTTATAGATAAATATGATGTTTGATAATCTAATATGTGTTGGAAGTAGAGGTGGTAAACGGGTCGTTGGGTTCGGTTTTGGTTTGGGTCATTTCGGTTAGAGTTATTTCGGGTTTGACTGCATTCAGTTCAGGTTCGGTTTAGGACTGGTTCAATTTTAGTTTGGGTCTATGGAGGTTCAGGTCAGGTCGAGTCGTTGATTTCGAGTTGGGTCAATATGAGATCAGTCGGGTTAGTTTTTTACACCCCTATTTATTATTTTATAAAGCCATTATATTTGACTTTTTGGTGAGTTGTGTGGTAATTCAAATCTATTATTTCTTTTTTTCTTTTAATATATTTTCTTTATTTTGGGTTGACTTCGGTTCGGGTCCATTCTATTCAGTTGAAAATCGATTCGGGTCCTTTTTGATTCAACTAAAATCCAGGTAGGTTTTGGATCGGTTTATTTCGGGTTTTGAATTATAATGTTCGGGTCGATATCAAATCTCAAATCAGATAAATCAGTTCGACTGTCGGGTCAAATTTGCCAGATCTAGTTGGAAGGGGTGTTTAGGGTCTAGCATAAGAATGAGTACCTTGAGTCAATTGATTTGACATTTTTGTTATGTTTTAGTGATACCTAAATGTTTAAATATGTTCATGCGTTGGTGTGAGATCTGGTTGAGATTAGGGATGGCAACATGCCGGATCTGGACTGGATCCAGTTAGACTCATATCCAGATCCAACGGATCTCACGGATCCGGGTCCAAAACGGGTCTATTAAAAAAAGACCATTCGATCTACTTTTTAACATAATAAAACTGTCATTGACTAATTTCACATCACATCTCTAATGGAGGAAAGATTAATTTCAGTACAACTAGTAACAGAATAAAAAATGATAAGCTAAAGTCTCAAAACAAACTCCAACACAATTACACAAATGTCTTTTGAATAACACAAAAATTAAAAAATGTAGATCATGAATTCCATTGTCGAAAGTCGAGTACCACACTTCTACCTCCTTAGAGTGCTAGTCTTCATCACTACTTAAATCATCATCCTAAAACAAGCAACAACCAACCAAAGAGAAAAATTTGTTTAATGAAAATAATATTTATGAAATTTAAATATTAATATTAAGGTAGGTTTTTCTATAAACAGGAAAACGAATCCAGGTCCGGATCTTAGTGTCAGATCCGGACTCAGATTCGTACTTTAATCAGAGAATCCAGATCCGGTCCAGACCCGTCGGGTCTAAAATTTTAGGATCCAGACCCTATAAAACGAATCTGGATCTACGAATTCGGGTCACGTCCAAAATCCATTGCCATCCCTAGTTGAGATCAAATGTGACCATTTGGGGCAAGTTTGAAGTGTTTTCGGACTAATTTATGGGTTTTTAGTTTGAGTATCGATACTCGATGAATGAGTATTAATATTCTCTTTAATTTATGTGTTTTTAAGGTTGATTACTGATACTAGTTCTTGTGATACCGATACTATTCATCCAGTACTGAAACAAGTTGAGTAACAATACTGCTTTACTTTTGAAAACATCGAAGGCTATTTTAGTTCGATACTCACTAGCTTAGTACCAGTACTCCATAACTAAATACCACTACCCCATAGTTTAGTACATGTACTCCTTGATTTACTACTTATACTCCTTATTATAGTACATATACTCCACGTTGTTGGAATCTTAGAAATACCTTCCATTACTCTTTTGTAAGTTAAAATGGCTAGATACTGTAGGTTGAGAGGTGACTGAAATTATCCATTAGACTATAAAATCTCTGAAATACCCTTAAGATTTATAATAATAGCTATTAACTCCTTACTGACCTTTAGTATTTTTTAAGCTCGTGTTACCTACTAAGTTATCGGCACATAATCATTCTATATATTGTGTGGTATGGTTATGTGATATTGTTTGTAGAATAATGGTATATCACTCTACTGCATGATGTGCGGCACGGGTTGGCTGTTAAGCACCCCAATATTATGAGATTTGTCTAGGCGGCACGAGTTGATCATTGAGCACTTGGTACGTCCCGACGAGCACCCTTTGGGCTAGCTGACGAGCTCTCCTGTGATATTATCAGGATTGAGTGGAGTATGAATTATTCAAGTATCTTATGTTTGACTTGTGATGATATTGATTTAAATACTTCTTACGAGATGAATCATGTGACTTCCTGACATTATTTGTATTTATAGATATAGTGGCATTGTCAGATATGTACTGGAGAATTGTGAAAATGTAAGTATTGTGAGGGTTTCAAGTATTTTACACGGTTGCTAGGGATAAAAAGGAGACTTAATTATAATTGTCTAAACTTAGAAGTTAAAACCCACAATGAATATTCACTTGAGCATTATAGATTATGTGTACGTGGTTATTATTAGCCCCCAGCTGAAGACACCACCAAAATAGAGAAACAAAATTGCTATAGATCACAATGACCAGTTTATGGCTTGTCAAGTAAATTCATAACAACCAAAAAAGAATAATAATGTGAACCATCGTTTAATGCTACAAAATCAAACTGTTTACTGCATTTTAGTAACCACTGACCTTAATCTCTTTGGATCTATAAGGACAGAAATAATTCTATTCAGAATCCCTGAGGCTTTCACTTGTCAGCCACAATTTCTTGCGGATGATGAACACAACATCCCCTTCATTATCTGAATCCGAACCAGCATCAGCTGTTGCTACTGCTTCCCATTGCAAAGCTGATAAATATTTCTTTACGAAATCTATCACCGGTTGTTTGTCCCGGATGATAACAAAACCACTTGGACGGAGAATGCGATCCATCTCCAGTAACAAATCTTCACCACTGCAGCCTTTCCTCTCGATATCAGAAAAGACGGTCCAAGCATGGAGTAAATCATAGGTTCGAGGATATGTGGAAAAGGCTTCACACCTGCCAAGATGATCAAACCAATCAACACATAATCATGAGGTTCGAGGATGTGTTGAAGTTTCCCTTTCATCAGACATCTTGTATTTTTTCTTTCTACTGATTGTTTCTCGCTGTCCCTACCTCATGCTAAAGAGAATAATTGTCGTATAGTATGCAAAAATGGAATGGGAGATGAAAAATGCAAAAATATGACCTTTAACAGAAGAAAATTCACATTTAGTTATGCAGATTTTTAAGTTAATTTGTGCATACCAGTTATGTGTAGTGCCGATCAGGCCTCTGTCATATATAACTTTAAGTGTGTTTGGTCCATCCTCTGGGACGATATTCATCACCCAAACATTCTTACTTCTAAGAGCAGCTGCAAATGATCCGATGTTTGCTTTCATGTCCATCAAATTTCTCAAAGTGTCAGCCTCAATCTTTGGACTCAAGAGATACAAATAGCTCTCAACCCGATGACGCCAAGTTTCCTGCAGAATCGCAAAGGCTATATTAGTGTCTACATCTATGTCATTGCTGCTTTAACCACAATTCAAGCACAAGAAATTTTTTCACAAATGAAACAATGCTGCCTTAATTACCGTGTCTTTTTCAAACATGTCACTTGAATAACCAAAATCAGCAAGTCTGGGAGGAGGAGATGTCAATCTGGCTGGCCAAGGAGCCAATCCACTCCCCTTGGCCTTTTGGTCATCTGATATAAACAAAGAGAAGCAAAAGGAATAAAGGAGCAGAGTGAATGCACTAGATATAATATAACACAAGCAGGGAAAAATCACAAAATGGAAGCAAAAGACCACAAATTATTTAATATCAACAAAAGGAGGGGGCAAGATTTTAACATTAGCAATGTTGAAAAATAAATATACTCACGGTCAGAATAAGGAGTGATACAAGCTTCCATTCGCACACCCCAAACTGCATCTGGATCATCATCAGAGCGGCAGAGAGGGGGTTTTGTACCAGGTTCTCTTTCCATATAACAATCATTTGTTAGAGGTTTCTGCCAAATGACAGTTTGGTTCTTCTTTGCAGCTATTCTCCAACACATACGTCCCACAAGGGCACTCATCTCTCTCCATATGCGAAGATCCTCTTCATCTTGTGCATAAGCTTCAGGAGATGAATAGGCAAAATAGCCTCCTGGTCTAAGTAACCGGTCTAGCTCAAGAAGAAGAATCCCATCCCTTTGAAGCCAATCAATCCTACAGCGAGAACAGTGAGCAAGTTCAAATGATCTGCTTGGGTAAGGGAGTCTTTTGGTCCCTAAAACACCAAGATATGCGGGAATTCCTCGTTCCAGGGCAAACTGGATTTGGTTCTGATGCACATCATTGGGGGCTAATGACATTGCTATAATATCAGAAGAAAGGAGATATGCTCCAAAACTTGCGACACCACAGCCAACATCAAGAACAGTTCGTATTCTTCCTTCATTATTTAAATTGTTGTGCGAAAAGTTGAGCATCTGCCAATTCAAAAATCACATAAGTAAAAGGAGTGAAAACATTATGAAGAAAACTTGGACACCATATGACCACTCTTTAGTAGATGTTCAAGATAATTTCTCATGTATCAAAATATTTTCTTTCAAGCAAAATCAGTAGGCATTGGCTATCTTACATTTGCAATCGAAGCAATATACTTGTCAGCTCCGTAGTGAAAATGGGTTCCACCCCCCGGAAATACAATCTTTTCACCTTTTACAACCATCCAGTTCTGGTCAGACTTCTCATGTGCAAGGTGTGTATGGGGAATATTTGCCTTCCATACTTCATCTCTGCTTTGAGGCCACTTAATTGGGACCTATAATTTCACATGAATTACAAGAGTGTCAATACATGGTAAAACATGATTATTACCATCAGTATAACAATATACAGCAAAAAGAATCTGATTGTCAGCTTACGAGAATATGTACCTTATATCCCGGAGGAGGAGGAATCAAGCAATTGTATCTCCTTTCAGGAGGAGGGCAGTGACGTTCGTAGTGCTCCATCACAGACAAGTCCAGTTTTAATCTCATTTGGTATATCAAATGCCTGTCTAAGCAGGGGATTAATTCTGAATGACGATCGTCACAAACCTTCAAAGTTATAGGTAGATATATTATAAGACAAGGCAACTAAACCAACGGAAGAAGTGCAGTGGAATTACAAGCAGAATGGTAAAGTACTAACAGTAGGATTAGCAGCAAAGGAAAAGGATAAAAAGACAGGAATTGAGAGGTGCAAGAGTGCCTAGAAATGGATTCGGCAATTAAAAACTTACAGGGAAAGTTTTTGGCACAACACCTTCTCCTGTGTCCTGTCCAAATTTTATTGAAGATTCATATTGATTGCCATCAGTGTCATCATCTCCACCCAAATAAGATGATCCCAGTTTTCTCAAAGATCTGCTGCCATATTCTAGAGCTGCAGCACCATGGCTTGACGATCCATAATATACATACAGAAAACAAAGAAAGATCGCCACAACACAGAGAGAGGCGATTAACCGCTTCTTTTGGCCTACATCAGATCTACCCCTCATCTTTTTTAGTAATACAAATCTTCACAACTGTTTTCAGTTGCGCTCGATATTGTCACGACACAGATCTCCTTATCCTCGTCTATCTCCTGTCGAATTTTCTATTCAAAGTAAATCCGTTTTGTTGCTAGCATCAGAATCTATTCAGCAGAATGAACAACACAAACTACTTCAACTTCTCAAAACGAAACACCGGAGATAACTTATCAAACCTGTAAACAGACAAGTAAAGAAACAATCAGGTAATGCTTATTAAGTTACTTGTCATATGACACTTTTAGAATCAAACATTGAAATCCAAATTTAAAGGATCATATTACTATCACTTCAAATCATCAATCATATGACGCAAATGAGTAACAACAACGCCAGCCACCAAAGATCAAAGCAAGCTCGATTAGATCATTGAACAAGAAAATTAAAAACGCTACAAAAACATAGGAAGCCTAAAGGGCCTCAATCTATACTATCTTCAAATCTGACCAGCTCAAAATGGTAAATATAATAATAATAAGACTAATAAGGGTGCCTAATTGTTCTGGGAAAGAGCACCAATACGAAACCATTGGCTCAAAACAGGGTGTTGCAGAAGGTTGAATAACAAGTTTCAAAAGCAAGCATTAAACTTATTTAACAATTCAGATCCATGTTAATAGTAAAAATTCTATGATAAAAAAATATATTACATAATTAAAAAGAAAGCATAAGAAAAAAACAAAAGGGAACGATTATGCTAAATGATGCCAACTGCCGACACTTGTAACCGGTGGATTGACAGCCAAGCAATGAAAATGATTGTTCCATGAAAAATCACTAAAAGCAAGAAACCAATGCTTTTTTTTCACCGAATTGAAACAACGGGAATCATGAAAAGGACAGCTACTTCGTAACTCTAATGAAATAAATCACCAGATCTGCGTCAAAAACTCAACTCAAATCCAATTTTTTTAGCATTACGAAAAAAAGCATCAAAATTAAACCATCAAGCATCAAACTTCGATTCCAAAGGGAACACTAATATTAATATTCTTGTAGCAAAAGATAAGAAAAGGAGATTAACCCATTAAAACTACCACAAAACAAGCAAAACCCATAAATCAGATCTCCATAACAGAAACGAGAACAAAATTTCAGTGAAACCCCATAAATATTCAAAAAAGAAGAAAAACTTGGAAGGAACAAAGCCTTACTGGGATTCAATCAATAAAACGAAATGAGCAAGTCTAGTTGAGATCTAAGAAAACGATACTGTGGGTTATCTCCCTCGATGAAGAATACAAAACAAAGAGAAAGGAGAAAAAGGAGGGAAAGATAATTTAGATCTAAAAGAATCTTTTTTTCTGTTGTTTCTTCGTCTTGGGTTTGCTATTTTTAGAAGAGAAGGGAAGGGAAGGACTAAGAGGTACTGTGAGTATGAACTACGAAGATAGAGAGAGGAGGAGGGAGTTACGTTCCAATATTGTTAATTAGAGGATCTATGTCGGTGCAAAATGTTTTTTTTTTCTCCTTGAAAAAGAAAAGAAAGAAAGGGTTACCGGTGTCGGGCTGTCGTGGTTGGAAATCATAAAACTCGGGAGGAAAAAAAAAAGGTTTGATTGATTCGTGTAAACGGATTTAAGAAAACAAAATGATATTGTTATTTGCACTAAAAAATGTTTGATTTTTAGAATATCTAAATAGGTAAAAAAATGCTTAAATTATATTTTTTTAGACAGGTGTTTAAAATATTTTTTGAACCAAGTAGGTATTTAATATTTTCAACGTTACTCAAATAGATATTTCGTCGTTATTGTATGTTAATTTTTATCATTAGCTTTCATTATTTGATATTGCCATATTCTTAAATTTTTGAAATTATATTTAAAAATAAAAAATAATAATAAAATAAAATAACACCAAATCCATAAAATAGCCCAAAATCTAAAATCTCTAAAACCCCAAAACTCAAATTTCGATTTGACATAATTTCGCACTGATTGTCACGCCGCTGCCTATCACATCCGTCGCTAGACTATCACGACCATTTATTTCACCATTTCGTCGTCGAAAATCAACTAACGCCGTGCGAAACGTCGAAATCGTTGAATAATTCGAGACGAATGACGATATAACAGATAATGAACGATGTGTAGGTCGTTCGGTGAGGAGAGAGCGCTTCATTCCATCGCTGGAAAGGCGACCAATGCTGATGAGAGTGGCTGAATTTGAGGATTATTTTTTAGATTATTTGAAAATTTCAGGATCTTTAAAAAATTATGATTTATTTTTAAAAAATAAAATTCATAAAATGTTTAATACTGTCATGTGTCATATTTTTATTGGCTAACAAATTTTTTAACGGTTGTTAACGACAAAGTACCTAAATAGAAATTTTAAAAAACGTTAGGTACCTATTTGGCCCAAAAAATACTTTGAGCACCTATCTAGAAAAAATGTATAGTTTAGGCACTTATTTGCCACTTAAGGCATCTAAATAATACAATTATTGGTTTAATGATGAGTTTTATCGTAATTGTTATACACGAATCATGTTAAAAAAGTATGGACGGATTGGTCCAAGTGATAAATTGTTTGGTACCGTTTAAGCATGTCTCAAGTTCGAGGTCTTGTGTACACAAAAATCCCCATTGAAAGCCTCATCCACCAAAGTTAGTTGTGCGATGCGAGCCAGTCTGAATTAGTCAGGACAACCATGGAAGATCGAAAGGGAAACAAAAAAGTGAATAAGTAAGTATATTTAGTCTTTATAAATTAAAATTCAAATCTTTAATCTTAAAATAAACTCTAAATTCTAACCATAAACTCTAAATCCTTAAAACTAAACAACTAAATTTCTAACGTCTAAAATATAAAAAAAAATTGTATGCATTGAATAAATTCATTTATTTATGCAAATTAAGAAAATAGATAAATTAGACTAATTTTTTTAATATAATTGTGTGATTGAGCAAGTACATTTGGTCGATTGGCCAAGATGCTCATCTTTGTTCCCTCATTTTTATTGGGTCATGAATTCTAAACCCACTAAGAACATTTCATTCATTCCCCTAGAGTCTCCACTTCCCCTCCCTTCTAGGTAAGATTAGGTTTAGATAACAGATTTGTCAAATAAAATACTTGTATGATTACATGGTATTATATGTTTATACTTTTTCATAACCCTTTGACAGCACACATGTACTCAAACCAAAGTCTCATAGGATGAATATGATCGTATTTTTCACTGGAGTCACTCGTTGTGTTTATTAGATTAATTATTATAAACACATGAATCTGAACTATTGATTTTATTAAATTATACTAGGATGTCAATTGAGCGGGACAAAGTGTGCTCTCAACATCTATCTTCGAAGAATTTTATCTTCATACCCATTTTGCGACCCACTGCGTGCACAGAATCCAAAATCATCATCGTCCCACAACCCACAAAAATATAATTATCCACACCCCACCACCCACATAGGTCTTGAGACTCGCTTAATCTCTTTTATATTTGCCCCGCAATCCAATTCATATAATACATAAGTAACCATTAAACAAATCAAAACTATTTTTTTATGAAACAATATGAAATACATGCTCTGTGGACCTACTAAAAATGTAACATTATTTCAGTTGTTATCACTTTAAAAATAAAAATAAGTCATGTCGAGCTTTTAATTGGGTAAAAATCGAAAATTATAACTATGTGTTTATTGCCTTTTTAAAAAATGAAAATGAATGTGACTTGAGTATTACTAAAATTATTTTTAAGATGTTTATTTTTAAATGTGCTTGTTATGCATATTGGCGGACGAAGGTGATGCGGAAAAGACGAAGATGGGGCGGGGATAGGGGAATGTACAAGATTATATCTATGCTTGCCCCACCATTCACGATATGACTAATTTTGTTTTTATCTCCATCCCACCACCCGTAAAATTTGTATATATTCATCTCTAATTGAATGCGAAGTAAAATGAATCTCAACAAAACTTGCTTCACTAGCCTCCTTAATAACCTAATATCTAAGTTATTGAACAGTTAGTTTTTTTTAATCATATACAAATGTGAGGGAGCAGTCAGTGACCTTGGCACTCAAAGTGACAAATTATGTTCTAATTCCTTAAAAAATAATGGATTTATAAATTAGTACAATAGTAAAATTTCTCTTTAGACCTCCCAAAGTTCAAGTTCAATTTTTGATCCTTCTAATTTTTTTTCTAGATTCACCCATGTTTTCAGATTTGCAAATTAACAAGAAGGATTAATAATGTTTACTCAATCGGTTTGAATGTTCAATTTTCGTAAAAAAGGACATAATCGAATTCTGAAAAACATCAAGTAAATGGTTAATTTATTGTTTTTCGTAAAGTAGAATGATAAAATTCATAACTAAATTGACATAATCATTAAAATATAAAACTATCACATTGAACAATATACTAATATTATAATCTTAGAGAAATATAATTTATTATAAAACAATTTTAGAGTTTAATGTTTCATTTAGGTGTTTTGAATTTAGAATTTTAGTATTTAGAACATTAAATTTTAAAAATTATACTTTTAAAATAGTATTTGTATTTATTTAAAATAGTATTAGGGTTATTATTTACATGTTCTTTCTATTAGTATAAAAATTAAATAGTAATATAGATTATTAAATTAAAACATTAAATAATTTATTAATAGTAATATTTTTATATAAAAATGTTTAGTTGTATTATTTTATTCATATTTATTATTAAAATAAAAATATATAAATAATTTTTATTAAATGTTACATATGTTTCATCTCATGAAAAACTATGAATGGTCATCTCATAAATGTTACATGCTTTTTCCACACTCACCAAACAGTTCAATGTAGACCGATAAAACTTTATAAAACGTGACAATGACATAGATAATATACCTTAAAGCATTTAATTAATCTTTCAAGATTATTCTAACTTTAATATTAAAAAAAAGTTTATTCTAACTTTAATCTAACAAAATAATTTATAAAACCTTTTAGATTGTTGAAAAAAATAAGAAGTAAAAGTTAATTCAAAATAAAACCAATTAAAATTTTGCTAACGTTTGGAATTGGATGGGTAGATCTCACCAAACCGCATGTACGATGAATGGGTATTGTTTTTGGTTGTGGTGGGAAAACAATGTTTGTGACCAAACTAAAGTTTTGTAAAAGTTATAAAAATTAACTTTTGGTAAACTAAGGTTTGAGAAGCTAGTTTTTTTTTTGGGGGTAAACCAAGGTTTTTACACTAAAAATTGAGTGTTTTTTTGTTGCTTTTAGAATTTTTTTGGGTGGAGAAGTTAGTTTGAGAAGCTAAACACAAAAAAAGTCAGAAATGAACAGAGTGTAACATTTACACAGGTTTTTGATTAAATATCTTTCATCCAACCAATAATCAGTTGATCTATCAGGATGAAACGTTAGGTCCTTAAAGTAAGGTTATGAGTTAAAATTCTGACATTGTTAATAGAGAAAATTGTGTTAAGAAGTTCGTCTCATATTTAAACTTCTACAAAACCCGCTTCGAATTAAAATATGGTAAAGTATACAAATGGTTAGTAGACTATTCCAAAAGAATACAAAATGGTCGTCAAACTTTCAAAAATCACATAATGGACATTAAACTTTAATTTTTGTTATAAAATGGTAACTGAACCGTTAACTATCGTTAAGTGAATGACGTAACAATTACAAAAATTTGAATAATAACACATTGAATCCTCTATATTTACACATTCAATCAATTTAGTCCTAATTTAACCCTCATTATTGATGTCTAAATTGATTAAATGTGTAAATATTGAGGATTAAATGTGTTGTTATACAAATTTTTATAAATGTCATGTCACCCAGTCAACAATAGTTAACGGCTAAGTGACTATTTTGTAACAAAAACTAAAGTTTAATGACTATTATATAACTTTTAAAAATTTGGTGACTATTTTATATTTTTGGGGATAGTTTATTGACCATTTATGTATTTTACCCTTTAAAATAAAAATAGAAGAAATATGGACAAAATATTAGAAAAGCAAGTTAGGACCTTAATAAATGATGTCGGTGCTAACGACAAGCCAGCAAGCATCCCACCACCACCAACTTGGGTCATCAATTCATCATTAAAAAACAATATTAAATTGAAGGAATTGGTCACAGTCCACATCCTTAAGTATTAGTATTATATAATAAATTGGTCCCACCAAAGGAACCAAAACACATGCAGAAGTCAATTAAAATCAGCTCAAATCACAAGTTGCAGCACTCTGTTGCCTTTTCTTTTTAATCACAGATCACATCTACCAATAGTATGGGCCTCTTGCATGTGAAACCACTCCTAAAATTCAATTTCACATTGTTATCTTTTTAACATTCAGTATATAATATTATATTACCCAGACTTTTTTCAACTTATGAATTGTATATAAAGGAACTTAATATGCTGTCTTAATGGAAAAGCAGGTAATATCCGATTTAAGAGATCGAGTTTAATTGCTCTATATACAAAGTGTGTGTATTGTCAAAAATTAAGAATATTTATGAACATATACTATATTGTAATTACCTTTAAATTATTCAAAAACAATTGTACATAAAGATAGACATATGGTTTTATGTTAGGAGTGTAAACTATTAGAGAATTATATTAGAAATTCAGAAATGCAAAATTACAAAAATTTAAAGGTGTGAACTAGAATCATTGATAGAAAATAAAAAAAATATATAAAGACAAATACATAAACTATATTGGAGTTTGAAATTTTCCTTGGTGTGATTGTCCCCTCCAACACCCCTTTCGGTCAATCTCTGATCATATAATATTACATGCTTCCCCGGTCATTATCAGAAGGGGTACATGCCCACAGCCTAATTTTTTTCTAATATTTGTTATTAGAGTTCAATTTTTTCAATACTTTTATTAGAACTCAATTTTTTTCTCAATATTTGTTATTAGAGGTTTACTCTTAAAATTTAAAACTTTTAATATTTTTCTTAAAGGTCCATTTTTTCTCAATACTTGTTATTAGGTGTCTAATTTTTTTTTCAGTATTTGTTATTAGGTGTCTAATTTTTTTTCAGTATTTGTTATTAGAGACATATTCTTCAAATTTAATTTTTTTAAACACTTGTTATTAGGGCCCCAATTTTTTTCTAATACTTGTTATTAGTGATATACTCTTAAAATTTATTTATTTTCTCAATATTTGTTATTAGGGGCCTAATTTTTTGGTTCGACCAACCAAATCTCAGAAACGAACCTATTAAACATGTTCGATCTCACTCCTAAAATCCAATCTCACATTATTATATTAAATATATAAATATAACCTAAATATATATATATATATATTATGTTTCTATTTGAGCAAGCGCATTTAGCCGGTTATCTCATCTTTGTTCCCTCATATTCCCTTAGGTCGTGTTTTATGTCCATTAGGAACACCTTATTCTTTTTCCTAGAGTCCCATTTTCCCTCACTTCTGGGTAGGATTATGATTAGCATTAAGATTTTTCAAAAAAATATATATTATGTTTCTATTTATATTTAGAACTATTGAAATATAAAAGGAAGGAAAATAGGAAAGTTCCTAGAAGATTTTATCAGGAAGTTTGCAAATTATAATGAAATCTGGAGTAGACTCAGTACTATGTTGCTATGGACTTTCATTTTCATAAACCTAGACACCCATGTTCAGTGTATATTTGAATATAAATATAGGAATATAACCTTCTAAATCCTCGGAAATCATTAAAACAAAATCGAAAAAAACAAACATATCCGTTTTAAACATATACCCGAATCGATATTCACACTCAAATTGAGCCTGAGAACCACATGGGATTCCTGCATTTTCAAGCTTGAAGCCACAAGGCGATTTCGATTCTCCCTCACTGAAGCACTATTCCCGGTTAAACTGGAATCAATTCACATTTATGCATAACTCACTTTCCAAATGCTACTGAAAACAGAAATGAAAGTTAATTTATGGAGATCATATGATTGTCGAAGCCATAATCAAGTACAATCATATCGATATATTTAATATATAGAATCGAATGTTAATTATCATCATCAACAAACTACATCAGCCAGTACTCGACCTCAATTCTACAAATATAGACAGCCAGTACTCAACCTCAATTCTACAAATATAGACAGCCATTAAAACCTGCATGTAACACATTGGTAGAACATGAAGAGGAGCTAATCATGGTGGACATTGTTTTAAAGGTAAAAAGCCTTTACCTCGTGAGTTTTCCCGCGGTTGTCAATTTTGAGAATTATTTTATGTTACACGAATCAGAAGCACAACCATGATGAAAACGCATGTCATGCCTAACATCAGCAGCCATTGGAAACTTGTAGTCTTAGAGGTTTGGGAATATATCTTCATTGCACGGGAATTAGTATGTCCAGCGGTAGCAAGACACTGCTCAATAGCTGTCTCGGTGGAATCAAGTATCTGCAATGCACCATAATTAGTCTATAACACCGAGACAGCTATTGAGCAGTCTATAACATTAAAAGCAAGATGATTCAGTCTATCTCACACATAAAATACGTGTATATGCCAGGATGTGCATAAGAAAAAAACATGGAATTGCAAATGCTCCATTAGTTGAACAAAAAGGATTAAAGAGATGCATGCATAAACTTGGCAACCTCAGGTTTAGCACTGAAGACTTGATCAAATAATCTATAGAAGCTTAGATACTAAGATCCAATGCAAGAGTTAAATATGAAAACATGGTTTCAACAATGCCAATGCTATACCAAATGAGTCAAGAAGATAATGAGCAGAGGAATATATAAACAATTTTAACATGCTGTTAACAGCATCCTTTTATACCTATAAAACCTAGTCAACATGCTAGGTATTTCTTAGAAAGACTATTTTGTTATAAAGCTGAATTAAGATAATCCCACCCATTAGAATTCAAAACAACGGGGCCTAATCCAGACTTGAACCCATTAAAGAGAACAGTGCTAACAGCTTCACGGGAGAAATTTGTCTGTAAGCTCATTCTCCAAAAAATATATAAAAAATTGACAAAACGGTGTTATGAATCTTATGATCTTGTGTTCTGGATTCTAGATTCAACTCGTCAGAGGGAGACTGAAACCTCTCAGCTCATCAAAAGGACTCGTTGAAAGAGAGACCAAGATCTTTTATGATTTTCGATAAAATTCTGACTTGTTTTATTCAATTCTCAATTTGCCTCTTATATAGAGAGGTTACACAGTTCAATTAAAATACTTACTAAACAAGTAATTAAAAACAAAGATTCCACCCAAGGAAAGACTTCTATTAGTATAAGATATTAATAAATAATATTTTTAGTACTTTGCTAATAAAATAATAATTGATATATTATAATAATAATAATATTTTCCCAAAAATCATTAGCCTAACATAACCGGTGTTAAAAATGGCGCTAGGCGCACTAAGGCGATAGAAATCCCATAGCCGAGGCGCAAGGCGCTCGTCTTATTGAAGTAAGGCGCACCTTTTGAAAATAAAAAAATATACAGATTTTTTTCCCATTTTTATACTGTCAAGCAAGAAGAAGAACAAACAAAAATTACCAGTTTCATTTTTGTTTTCATCTTTGGAAGACTAGAGGTTGTTCTTTACATTAAACCTGAAATGTAAACATCAATGAGTGTTCATCATCGGTATTTGATTTATTAAACATTTTTTTTAAATTAATAAGTCGAGTGACCATTTTATTGAAACACAAATTTCAGCGACCATATAGCTCAAGACTGAATTGTTTGAAAAGAACAAACCTGCCCACTTTGCAAGTACTATGAATCGAATGCTCACACGAATATTAACATATCAACAGTATTGCATTGCGAGAGAAATAGAGAATAAAATACACACTCAATTGAGTATACTCTGCTGCTAATTGAAGTTCGGATAATTGCAAACATGCCATCAATAGGTTGACTTTAGGAAAATTTAGGATATAACTAGTGATTTGCAACAGGGAAGAACGTATTTTGGGAGGCTTAAGTTATTATTTGTAAATATTGATGGTAGAACGTATTTTGGACTAACAACACTTACGATTCAGTAATGTCTTGTCTTATTCTTGGTTTTAGATATTTCTTAGGCCGAATGAATGTGGGTTCCTTAGCCGTATGTTCCTTGTGTAACAAACCCTTAAATGGGTCAGCAACATGAAAAAATTATAAAATTACAGAGGAGAGACGAGAGAGAGATAGAAAGAGAGAGAAAGGAGTACCTTGAGCTTAATATCTTCTTCCTTAGCAAGAGCTGTATGCAATTTTCTTGTTTTGTTTCTTATTAAAAGTTAGAACTGGTTAAATTTGATGGTCCAAGTGGTAAACAAATTGATATTGTTTAATTATATTTTTAGTTCAAAGCCTTATGTATGCAAAAACTCTTAACGAGGGCTTTGGTGCGACGCGGGTCGACTGAATTAGTCAAGAAAAAACTTTGAGAACCAGAAGGGTAACAAAAAAAATAATTAAAAGCATACTTGAAACTAATAAAACCTTGATAAGCTTCTGAGTATTTAGAAACAATACATTATATTCTCAAAATCGGTGTAATAGTTTAAATTAAATCACGATAGAAATAACTCAATTCAAGATTAATTTAAACTTAAAGTGACTCAAATTCACAATAATATTTTATTGTATCAAGTAAATTTGAAAACTCAACCAAATTAATTTAAATTTAAATTAGATCCAATTTAATTAATATTTGTATATGTCCGGTGTTATGCTTTTCAAACTACACATTATGCTCTAATATCATTGGACAAATTATGATGAAAATAACTTGAACCAGATTCATCTTAATTTAAATAACTCAAAACTCGAACATGAAATAACTTTGCAGTGTATCAAACAATCAATTCTAATTCGAACTTGAAAATTTAACCAAGTTAATTTAAATTTCATTAGACAAATTTTAAATTTAATTTGATTAATGTTTTTTGTGTAACCCAAATATGATCTAGTCATTAGTATGTAACAGAAAACAAATACAAAAAATACAAAATACAAAAAAAAAAAGCAAACAATTTAGCAAGGCATCGCCTTTTGGCGCCTCATCGCCTTGTTTGCGCCTTGTTGCGCTTCATTGAACTCGCCTCGCCTAGATACAATTAGGCGTTTCGGTCTCGCCTCGCCTTAGCGCCTAGGCGCGCCTCACTAGCGCCTTTTTAAACACTGGACATAACATTACCTCCTAATTAACCAACCGTAAAATTACTCCCCTCCCAGAAAAAGAGCTTGTCCTCAAGCTTGAAGTCGGGATCAGTTTGGCGAAAGGTTCCTTCCTTCCATTACTAATAGTCGAAATCGATAGAGATCTTGTACTTTCACAAACTCATTCTCATTGAGTAATACCATTGAATTCATATCCTAAAACTTCTTTCAATATGGCTTTTTGGATCTGATACAAATAAAAAAATTGGGATGTCGGATATGAGTATAGGAAGGGGGGATGAACAAGACAAGGAAGCAAAGTTGGTAGTGACTGCCACTAACTTTGTCGATATGAGTTTAGAAGGGCTCGAAGCAGGGGACAAGGAAAAGACTTCGATAAAATCTGACAAGGTTTAGTTTTGTTCGGGTAGAGGGTCTACCGTTGTATCAGCCATACTTCAGGTAGTGAATTTCTCAGTTGAAATAGTTGGGTTTTGACTTCAGTAATCAGTTGTTTGCTCTGAATACCAAATGTTACGAATCTTACGATCTTGTGTTTTGGATTATTGGTTCAACTTGTTGGACGGAGACTGAAAGCTCTTAGATCGTCAAAGTGAGACTAAAACCTTTAGGACTCGTTGGGAGAGAGACAAGATCTTCTAGGGTTTTTGATAAAATTGGCTTGTAGGTCACATAGTTCAATTGAAATATTTACTAAGCAAGTAATTAAAAAGAAAGACTCTAACTAAGGAAAGACTTCTAATAATATAAAATATTCATAAATAATATCTTTAGTACTTTACTAATAAAATAATAATTGATATCTCCTAAAATAATAATAATAAACTTTTTCTAAAAATAATTAACCCAACGTAACATTACTCCTAATTATCCAACTGTAACAAACGAACTGTATGTCTTATCAAGATTAGGTAATCAATTAGAAATCATGGAATAAAAATTAAAAGAATATAAGTGAACTTTACCTTTTCAGTGTTCTCCAAGGACCGACTCATCATGAGACTACGCTCCTTAAGTTGCTGTGCCGATCCAATCATCTCATCAGTTAAACCCTCTTGAAGCTTTCTGTTTTGGAGGAGAATATAAATTAACAGCAAAATATACCCAAATAAACATGCGATAATCACTCAGGCTGCCACTAACATATCTTTGACCTGACAAGTATAATCGAAGATAAGCCATTTACTAACATCATATTGTCAGTTCCTTTCAGCAGAGGGACATCTTATGTCTAGGACAAAGCATAGTTTTGACTTAAAGTATAAATAATAGCAATAAAAAATGATACCTCTGCTTCTGTATGTGTGCTTCTGCTGCTGCATCGAGTTTGATAGGGGCAGATGTATCAGCCTCAGTGGTGTCCTGAGTTCTATCTTTGATGTTTGAGGTAGGCCTGTTCAACGGCTTGAAGCAATCAAAAGTCAAAACCATATTTATGATAAAATTGAAGAGCTAATATGAACTACAGTCATCCTTCTTAATCCTGGAGAGGAAGGCATGTGGCTTCCTGAATCTGATTTATGACTCTGCATAAAAGAATTTCTTGTGACAGGCCCCTCAGATACCTTAATTTCAGGCTACATATTAACCGTATAAAAGAATGGTTAATTACAACCTCTATGAATAAGAATCACGAGCCAGAGGACACGACACAAGCAGCAAAAGGCATACACACTGACATAACCATGGAAGAAAAAAACCTTACTGCCTGTGTATTTATAAGTCCCATGCTATTAATTATGGATTTCCTTCTTTCAAATCCAGGTATTTGTTGAATCGTTATAAGATAATCCTTAAAAGAACATATAAACACACCAGTGTGGCAGTTAACTCTGAAGCAATTTCCTCAATCTTTTTTGAATAATCATTGACCACAGCACTTGAAACTCTGGGGAAGAAAACCAAATTAGAATTGAAAAGTTAACAAGCTGCAACAGAAACAAAACAAATAAGTCTGTTGTATAAGATAAGTACAGAGGAAGCAATTAGCAGACAAAAAAATCATTTTGCTTATATTATTGTGTTCTGTAGCAAAAAATAAAGGTTAAATCCAATTAGCATCCGAATCAAATTAAAGCATTAAAGGGAAGAAAATATCAACCTAGGTAAACCTTCTGGTGTTCTCTCTTCAGCTAACTTTTCTAAAGGTTCCCTTAAAGTAGCAACATACTGCAAATGAAAAAAAAATGGAATTCTTTACATCATTCCAGAATTCAGAAGGAAAAAATAAATATAGAAGGGAAATAAAAAAAAACTCCAGGGAAGAAAATCAATCAGAAAGCTATGGAAGACATGGAAGCAAAATTGGCATACTATATAATTAACAATTAGAATTGAAACATGTATTAGTTTAGAATGGTTTTTTTGTTGGGGTGCGGCTGCAAGTAACTTTTGGAAATTAACTTCTGTTTTACTCCATCCCATCTCTACGCACTGTTTGGTAACCAAATTTTAAATAATTGATATACACAACTAATAATCAAAGAAACAATCAATGAACAGTCTTATCATCAATAATCAGTATACATCAGCAAAATATCCTGTCAGGTATCCAGTTGCTTTGAAACAAGAAGTTCCATAGGGTCAAGTTAACCAATCTGATAAGAGGAAAGAAACAAAGGGAAAAAGACTAAATTTTATTTTCTATCTTCATGCAAACACTCGTCCATATTAGCTCCAGTCTCATATTTTACGATAAAAGCACCAACTGATTCCTAAATGGCTTATTGTAAAATGCAGACTAACTCAATATCAAAGACCAATTGACAGTTTAACCAAAATGAAGCAATAATGTGGATCTATTCGATATAAATGGTAACCGTTCGCCCAAAATTTAAGTTGACAATCAGCAATGCGTTTTATAACTATCTATTCATTATTGGTTGGTCTCAAGGGCGGCAATACGTTTCGTTATCAGAAATGAGAAAATTATCTTAGCAAGTATATTTATTACAAGAAAATAACATTAAATTGAAAAAAAAAGAGTTAAAAATAAGACTACAGCAAACAATTCAACTAACTTTTGCAGTCAAAATTTTGCTAGCGTCTGTTTTAGAAATGCAGGATTTACAGATTTTTCATGGACATGTATTTTTCTCTCCGATCACTAAGTAATAAGTATTTTAAGACTGAACACTATAAGACCATTCATTAACTGCATCAGGGTTTGAGACTTGGCTAAAGACAGTACCGATGTACATTAATGATTAAATGAATCTAACTTGAGTTTTCCCTATTATGAAAAACTTTAGTTTGATACAATGTTGCATTACTCAAATTCGGGTGCAAGTATTGGATACAACATGTGTCCAAAAAGGATATCTTTATGTGTTTCCAAAGTCTGACCATATGTATTCGGAACATCTTTGGAAGGTTATATCTTAATAACCATGTTCGAATATGTATAGGACACGATTATGCAACAAATAAAGCGACATAGATAGAATGACAATCAACAAAACAATGTGGCAGTGGCAGTCAATGAGGTAAACACCAACTATCACAAACCCCATCCCCCAAAATCAAATGAGGAATGGAATTAGTCGTACATATACAAAATGGTTGCCAAACAAAGATACTTGACTTTGAACCCGTGGAGTGGTCCCAATGGTTACTGGTTAAGGAGGGTATATTTCATCCAAGTGACCCGGTTCAAGCACCATGTGTGCACGGTGTCTTATCAAAGGATAAGAAAATTGAACAATATGCATATTAAAAAAAATTAGATACTTGACTCTGAGACATTGATCAATAGGTCCAAACAGAAACATAATAAAGCTGCAATGTTCGTTCCTCAATCCTGGGTTCTCCCCCTACCCCCCCCCCCCAAAAAAAAAAAAAAACCGACGACCCGCACACATTAGAAAGAACCCAAAAAGCGTTTGGTCCCGAAAACAGAAAAACAAACATGGGAATTGAAAACAAGCAAGAAAACTCACACAAAAATGAAGTTCCATTTCGCGTAATTTATCAAAGGTTTCGAGGTAAGCAAAGACTGGTTAATCAAAGCATAAGAGGAGTAAATCCAAGTTCAAGAAGTACCTGCAGCAGGTTAAGAATTTTGATTTGCTTTTGGATTGAGATTGCGACAGATGGCTTTTCGATCTCTACCTCGCCGGTGAGTGGCGCCGCCTCCCTCCTTTTCCTCTGGTATGATTTCTGCAAATTATTTATTATAATTTATTTTCGTTACTAACAGCATTCATCAAGAGGAGTCTTATCAAATTATTTAGGCTTAATAAAAAAGGTGACCAAATTATATATATATATATATATATTTTAATTTTAATTATTTAAAATTTTAACCGTTATAATTTTAAGTGTCCGTTTAAAAAAAACGTTTTTCAATAAGAACGTGACACATGACATACTTTTTATTATTATTTAAAAAATTTAAAAATATAAAATTTTTAAATTTTTGAACAAATCTTAAATCTCTAATACACAAAATCACAAATTCTTCAAATTGTCGTCGTTGTCGAACATTACTACTGTCGTCGCCGCTCATTTCCCTCAATCACTCATTAAAAATTTGAGTTTTATTAAATTATATATATATTTCAATTTTTTAATATAATAAGAATATCATGTTATTATTGAGTAACGATTTTTTAAACGGCTAGACATCTAAAATTGTAACGCTTAAAACTTTAGGCTTGTATTTTTACTAAAAAAATATTTTAGGCACTTAAAGTTCAAAAAAATATATAATTTGAGCACTTATTTTTCATTTAAGTCAATTATTTTATTTTAAGTTCGAAAAAAATGTCACTTAAAAATACTAACAATTTGCTTTTTTTTTAGCCTTCAATTTTATAAAAAACAAATCAAATTTTTTTAAAAAAAATTAAATTATTTTTTGAATTACAATCCACTAGTTTTATTGAACAAAGATATATCCAAGTTTACAATCTAACAAATAAAAACACACATACCGATCAGCGGGATAACCAAAAGAACGTTATACTAATTAGTTGTGACGACGCCAGGTTCAATCGTAATAAAAAAATTAAATGATCAGATAACCAATAAAGAAAACAAAAACGTGCTAAAAGATAGAAAATGTACCAAAATTTAGAATAAATCAAAATTATTTATTAAAACCTAAAAAAAAAGAATCAACTGCTTACATTGATCTGAGCTGAGTGCTGAAATTTTTTTCCTTCTTTCTTTCTTCATTGGGAGTTCCAATGGAGATTTTGCTATGGTCACACTTCAATCTCTTGTTCTTTTCTATGTTAATTGCAGATGTGTTAGCCGCCGATCCTTATTCAGATGCTTTGTTGAGTTTAAAATTGGAGATGATTGATGATTGGAAAGTGCCTTCTTAGGCATGTTCTTGGTATGGTGTTGAATGCAACAAAAACTCCACCTTTGTATGAAGAATCTTGCAGGTAAGTTACCCGGTGTTTAAACGGATATCAGTGGTAAAATTAGAAATATTTTAAATTAGGATAATGATAAAATTATATTTTAGTCTCTTAAAAAACATATAATTTATATTGTTGCTCCCCTAAATTTAAATATTTTTAGATGCCCTTTCAATAAATAAGGTTGAGTTCTGACACAGTGAAAACAACTTTTCCGGCAGGTTTTCGATGGGAATCATCGGTCTGAAAAACTTGGTTCATTTTGATGCTCTTAGCAACAGCTTTTCAGGGTCATTGCCAGTTGAGGTTACTAAGGTTGATCTCTACATGTTCTCAATTTAACTGGTAGCTACTTTTTCTCTTTTGAAACCGGCTTACCGGATCGATCCCATGGGAGCTCAGCAGAATAGTTCCTCTCACAGACTTGGATCTCTCTGATAACTTGATTTCCTGAGAGTTTTGCAGAGCTGAAGAATCTGAGAGTGCTTAGTCTTATGTTTAATGAAATGAATGGTACTGTCCGAGAAAGCATAGCTGAGCTTCCGTCAACGGAAACTCTGTTTATATGGAACAATTTCTTAAAAACTTGGTGAAGCTTAGATGGTTGAAAGTTACAAACAATAGTTTCATTGGCAGTATTCCACTTGGTATTTGTGCAGGTGGTAAGTTATTCTAATTGTTCTTCGCTTGTTCGTATTCGAGTCGAGGATAATTCATTTTCAGGTGAGATTCCTTTGAAGTTCAGTAACATTCCTGATATTACATGCATAGATTTGTCCAATAACAGGTTTACTGGTGGAATTCCTACGGATATTTCTCGAGCTTTAAAGCTTCAGTATTTCAGTGTCTCTAATAATCCAGAACTAGGGGGAATCATACCAGAAAAGACAGTCTTTACCATTTCTTCAGAATTTCTCTACATCATATTGTAACATCTCAGGGAATCTACCTCCTTTTAGATCATGCAAGTCCATTGTTGTTGTCGAATTGCGGATGAACAATATCTCAGGATCAATCCCTAAAAGCATTTCCGAATGCCATCTTGAGATGATTAACTATGTGGTAGTCCAGGGTAAATTCCAACTGTTAGTCGAGTATTCCGTATGTGGTTAGGGGTGAGCATTCGATCTTGTTGAGTAAAAAGTTTTGAGTTATTCGAGTTGACGAGCCCAGTTTTATGATTCAAATTTATTTGAAAGTTTTTGATTGAAGTCGAGTTTATGATATGTGAGTCGAGTTGTCGATTTTTGGTACAAATTTAATTGTAATTATTTATAATGTTATAGTGTGAATTGATTCTAATTTAAACGACTTTCTCTAGTCATGTATGGTATCTCTTCATATTTTTTTTCCACGCGTGTGAGTAAGATTTGTAATCTTATTTAATAAAAAAATATCATCTAAAATTATAAAATATATTTATAATGTTATTTTTAAGGAATGAACTTTTGAAGATAAAATATTGATATGAGTATAAAGGAGAAAAAGATTTGATGATAAGAAAGAATTTATAAAAAAATATAGTTGAAGGACCATATTGAATAAAAGGAAAAGTTAAAAGACTAAATTATAAAAAAGAATATTTTTTGTTAAAAATATGAATTAATGTTATATATATATTATATAGTGGAGTATGTGGTTTAAAATTGATCAAAATGGACTTATAACAAAGGGGGAATTGAAGAAAATAGGAAATCATATAAAGTTGAGGGGTTAAATTATAAAAAAAATAGGAAATTTATATTCAAAAATATGAATTGAAGCTAAATAGGTATTCTAAAGTGGTCTAGGAGCATTTGGTTCATATTTGGTCAAAAATTGACTTAAAACGAAGGATGAATTGAAGAAATAAAAAATCATACAAAGTTGAGGGGATAAATTGCAAAAGGAGAAGATTATTTTCAAAAATATGAATTGAATCTAAATAGATATTCTACTGTGGTTTATGAACATATGATTTAAATTTGGCCAAAAATGGACTTAAAACGAAGGAATTGAAGAAAAAAATCAATGACCAGATTGCAAAACTATAAAGTTTATTTTTTTTTAGTTTTTCGAGTTGGACAAACTCAGGTGGAGGGGTTAGTCGCCCTCCTGAAAATTTAAAATTCATATATGATTTTGTAATTTCTTAAAAAAATTCTATTTATTTTCTATCGAAAACCTAGTACAATGTGTTATCTAAAGAATTTTAGTGCAATTAAGTACTTGAATTTAGCTTTAAAATTCAACTTAGTACCTAAAGTCTTTTAGTCTAATTAAGTACCCGAACTTCACTTTTCAGTCAAATTGATACTTACAATAAATGACTTATTTCAATTGATTTATACATAAAGTTTGATATCAATTTGAACTTAAAAATCATGTTCATATATCTAATTTGCCCAAAAAAAGTTGTTTAAACACCCAATTAAACATAAAGGTCGCTTTAGGTACCTAACTGGGAAAAAAAAGTTAAAATTTCATATTACGCCTTGAACCCAAATTCAAGTACCAAAATGTATATTTACCATAATTTTTTTACTACTCCGCTTATAACCATTGAATGAATGCCAGACCAACTCAATTAAAGAAAAACTAAAATAACATTTTTTTATATAAATATGATTATAATGATACTCAAATATTTTTTTATATTTTGACATAATATTTAAATAAAACAATTAAAAAATATTTAAAAATTAAACATGAAATTGACACATTTATTACAAATCTTTTACACTCCATCTATGATAATTTGTTGCATATGATAAAATCTAATAGTGACAATGCTCAAATAAAGGGAAACTTCAATGCGCAGAAATCACCCAAAAATAGTTACAGCTTATACAAATTTCAGATGCAAACTTCGATCAAACACGATACAACTTTATAACCTGCTCGATCTTTGCACGACAAACAGGGCAACCCCATTTTTTAGCTTTGATCTCGTTCAAACATGACATACATCCGGCAACATGGCCGCAGGGTACACAAGCTGCCTCTGATGGAGCATCCAAACATATCGTACAAGAAGAAGGGCCTCCATCTTCTTTTGTTTGATCCGCATTAGCAGGTAAGCTTTCACCCTTCAAGGAAGGCGTATTGATAGGAGTTGAATCGATCGATGGATATTGAATTGGACCATCTTCTACAATCTCGTCCGTGACTGGTGGTGCTGTTGGGACTGAATCTGCAGTTTGTACCCCCACAAGGGCGGAGGAAACGTTTTTACCGTGGACCTTGGTGCTTGAGGGTGTGTTGCTACTGGAGCCAGCTTCGGTCATTGACCATTCACTACTACTTGCTTTTGAAGGGGGAAGCTCTATTGGTTCTGCTGAGCCACCAAGCGTGCTAGTATTTGCAGAATTAGCCCAAATGGTAGATGAACTAGCTTCATTGCCAGAGTGAAAATCAAAATTGGGCGTCTCTGCAATAACCGACTGGATGGAGGCATTGATTGCCATTGCTAATTCTAAATCTTCTGCATCTGCTGGTGCAATTGCCGGAGCAGTCGGAGGTTGAGAAACATGCAGAAATGCAGGGCCACTTGCCTGCATATTTCCCATGCCATAAATAAAAATGGAGACTTATGTGAAAAGGTACTATAAACAAAATGTTTCATATTTCTAAAAGTTGGGTGAACGAACAACTAACTACCCTGATGTTTTTACTTATTGCTGTATGTATGCTGCAACTCGATAGTCTTCCACCCAAAAAAAAAAACAAAACAGTACCCATGTAGAAGTTAATATGCAATGTAATTTCAATGAAAATTTTATTCACACGAACTATATCATGTGCCAATTCCATCTCAGTTAAGCTACAGTAACTTCTTTCAGTAAACCCAACAATCTCTAACAAAAAATTCTACTTTAATGAAATTAAAGCAAATGTCATTGTGATGATAAAAGAATTGCTCCTTTTGTTGAAGTCTAATATAACTTACGTGCGGTTCTACAAAGAAGCATAAATGAAACATCTATAAATAAAGGGAGACTAATACCTGAGGAATTCCTTTGCATGCATCACAAAACCACTGCAGCTGCTGTCGGTCATTTTCATTGCCAGGTGCAAGTTTAATGCGTGTTTCTGGAAAAGAATCAGATCATGTTGAGGTGAATTGTAACATAGAAAAAAAAAACATCTATCATCAAAAAATGGAACAAGTAATTATAGGCAAAGTTGTCATAAGGTGAAAAGAAACTCGGTATCTAAAAAAAAGTCTACTGAACTGGAAGCTACAATTTGAAGCTCTAATGATTTTCAGTACCAAAAAACTCTAGTTTTATCCTACTTGCATGAAACTTGAGTATATTTCAGGGTTGTATCTATACAATTGTAAATGACTGAAAATTACCATGCTTACGCCTAACTATTCCAGCTTTATGCCTCGCCTCTCGGGAGGTGTAAATACTTCGTCTCCGCCTCCCGCGTCTTGAGACTATGCATAAAGATAAAACAATCGAAGTATGTTGACTGAGAAATCAATCTGATCTCAAACTCCATAATAATATAGCCAGAAAAGATTGACAACTAGAAATATTGGCAAGAGAAATTACTGGTGGAATTATCAACAATTGCCACAGAAGGATCAGGCTGGTTAAGCATTGGCTCCTCCAAATTAGCTTTCCACAATGAGATAATTGTGCGTGGTTGGGCGTCCTGTTAAGTCACCAATTACCCAATAAGTGATGGAAAATCATTTAAGGAGAATAAAAAGTTTTAACAGCACAATCTACAGCAGCTCCCCCCCCCCCCTATTTTTATATCCAATACCATACTAACTAATCAATTGAAAGTAAAATCATTCATCATATACAAATAGATCGTTTATGGGTATAATAGCATCATAAGTATTTAAGCAAGCTGAAGTTAACTTAAAGATCAGATTCAAGCCAGCTTACACCAAGTTTGAGTATTTTATCTTGTGATTTATTTCAGCTATCATTCTAGAAAGAATTCAATATGAGAAAGGCATAAGCCTGATTTAGCTGAGCTTGAAGAGCATATCATTTAGCTCATTTCACCTCCTTGTGCACCCTTAGACTTGCATTGTTATACTCGGAAAAATAGAGGCAAATTATACTTGCAATACCTGCAAACTAGAATATATGGCCAGCTCCAACTTGAAGGGTTTTGCATTATTTCGGGAACCAGTTGGTAGAACAACAACCCAACTGCATTAAAAACATTAATGAAATGATACAGAAATAATAGGAAAGAGAAAATGATATTCCTAGAAAAAAGAATTGAAATTAAAAGGTATTGTAAACAATAATACCCACACTTTTCTTGAAAACAATTGAGGAACAAACATTTCAATAAACCCTGGCCCATAGAACTCCCGCATCCAACCAGAGAATAAACATATGTGGTCCTGCACAGCATCGGAAAGAGAGAAAAATCTCACATACAAGAAAATGTTGAAGTTTTGAATAGATCATAAAATCATGATATTGGAATGGACTTCGATTTATACCTCAATTGCTCGCACAACATTGAGATTTCCTTTCAACCTAGCAACCTCTAGCGGTGTTTGACAATCATCATTCATCACCAACGGATTAGCTGAAAATTCAAACAATTCATTTTTCTACTCTAGAAATTTCAAATAAAAAATATTCCTTCTGTAACAACCAATCACTTGGTTTTAACATAGTATGTAACAGAATTCGATAAAACATGAACCTCCATGGGAAAGAAGTAATTTGACTGTATTTTGAAGGCCTCGCTTTGCTGCATGGTGTAAGGGTGTTCCGCCATGCCGACCTAAGCACAAATAAAAAACAGCTAATATACTAATCAATTTGATAAAGCCTCCAAAGCTTATTTTCTTTGAAACGTTAAGGCTACAATTTGGTTAACGTCCACGAGAAAATTACCAGCAAAAATTTCTACTTAAGCAGGCAAAATGGAAAACGGAAAGAAACAAAGGTCCTTCAAAATCGTATACTGCTACAATTTTTTTTTCTTTCATAAACCCGAAATTAAACAAAACCCAAATTTTAACTTCTTAGAAAATAAACTAATAAACTCCGTAGGAAAATAATAAAACAGATCGACAGGAAGAGAAACCTGGACGATAAGCGTTAACGTTGGCACCGAGTTCGATCAAAGTTTTGGCTACATCAAAAAGCTGTGGATTCAAACACGCTAATATCAACGGCGTTTTCCCCTCTCTATCAATCCACTGTCAATCCATAGCCCCCCACCAGCAAAAAAACAAAGAGAACAGATTAATTGATCGATTAAGACCTAATAATCAGTGATTTGTGAAGGATAAAATCAAATAAATTAGTAGCTACCTCAAGGCCTGCGCCTTCACGGACAAGAGATTTGATCCCTTCTGAGTTACCACAATTTACTTGATTGTATAGCAACTCGTCTTTCGATTGTTGTTGCCCCATTCAACAAAAAAATATCTTCTGATTCTACTCAGTTTGGTACGATTGAAAATTGGGCTCGTTATTTTCCAGGAAAAAATGTTTTCCGGAAAACGAAATGAAAAGAAATCCAGTCAGGAACGAGAATTTGAGAAAGATTGTGAACTCTTTAAAAGGCGAAATATGTATTGTTATTAAATTTCCCTTTGAGATTCTTAACACAGAAGAAATCTGGAAGTCAAGAAACAACAAATATGTTCAACAGAAAACATTATATTTAACATTTTTATTTTAATTAAGGGTAAAATCTACACATGGTCACTGAACTTTGTTTAAACTTTCAATTTGACAATCAAACTTTTAAAATTTAAAAAATAACAATTAAACTTTTTATTTGTTACAAAACAGTAACTCTGTCGTTAGTTGCACTTAACTGTTGTTTAAAGGATAATGTATCACATCAAATTAATGGTAATTTCTCTTTTAGTCCTTTAATTGTAACTACAATTTTGTTTTAGTTTTTTTAATATTTTTTAAAAATTAGGTTTTGTGAATTTGAGGATTATGGTTTAAAAATGTGGGGATTAGCGTCGGGAAGGAATCAGTCATTAGAAATTTAGGGTCGTCGAAATTGGGATTTCAATGGTCCGAGAGAAGGTCGAAAGGGACGGAGACGACAGGAAACGACTGATGAAAGCAAGAAACGACTGACCAAATTCGATGGTAGGTGAAAGATTAGAAACATTCCTTATCTTATTGCGGCTTAAACTAGGAAAAAAGAAGTACGACGGTGCGACAAAATGACCTAAAATACATGATGGCACGACAAAGTGATCTAGAAGCACGACGACGCACGACTGAAATCAAGAAAAAAAAGTAACACGACTGCAATTTCACGGTAGGTTCTAGAATAAGTTGAATGACGCCAGTAAAAGGTTACCTACATGCTCAACGACATATAAAGGTCAACGGCGACGACTTGAGAAATATAAGGGTTTATGGTTGATGCTAGGGTTTATTATTTAAAAATATTAGAAAATACTAACATAAAATTTTAGATTCAATTGAGGGACTAAAAGAGAAATTATCTATTAATTTAATGTGATGTATCCATCCTTTAAAAGACAGTTAAGTGGAACTAATGGCGGAGTTATTATTTTGTAACAAAATAGAAAGTTTAATTGTCATTATGTAACTTTTAAAAGTTTGATTGTTAAATTAAAATTTTTAAATAAAGTTCAGTGACTATACGTGTATTTTACCCTTTATTTAATTATGACTTTTTATTTATTTAGTTGTTCAGGAGACCGCTGGCCTAAAACGCGGTTCATTAAATGACGAGTGAGACATTTTTTTGGCCACGTGTTTCGTATTCTTTGGTTACTATTTTAAACCTAAACCTTTTATTATTATTTTTATTATCCTCTCGATTTTTTCGGCTTATCCAAGACTAATCAAAATTGACCCGCATCGCACACTTAGTTTTAATGGGTGAGTCTCTCAATAAATTTTTTTTACATACACAATATCTCAAACTTAAGATCTATTAATACGAAATTATTTATCACTTGAACCAATCCTATTAATTAAACATTTTATTTTTGAGTACATAAAAAACTAGAATTTAATGTCTAATTAAAACTTTACCACAAGCATAAGCCATCAAATTCAAAGGGATGCTTCTAAAATCAGCAAATGAACATTGATTTCAAGAGCATGCTTCTCACCTCCTTGACACAACTAGGGGTGACAAATGTACAATTTCACGGATTCTGCATCATACATGTTTCAGTTAGTGTGAGTATAAGTATGAATTTAATAAGGGTTGAGCGAGTATAGATGTCAAAAGCCATACATATTGTGGGTAGTTAGTATGTAATTGATCTAAGATTTTATCACCCCGTATCCGCTTATCTCATATTCGTCTGTCTACTATTCACCATATAAATTCTAAACAATTATAAATTCAGTATAAATTCACGAGCTATTTTGTAAATCTTAAAAAAATTAATTTGATTTTGAATCTTTTTAAAAAGTTTTGCAAGCAAATGTCGACTAAATTTCTTGTGTACTATGGTAAGAGATCTCGCTTTAGTCCTAGTTGAAATTAGGTTCTAAGATTGATATTGGAAAACCCTAATAGAAAAAAAAAAGGTAAACTCCACCGAATGTCACTAAACTTTAGGCTGTGTATCGTTTATACTGCTAAAATTTCAGCTGCTTTAATTTGGCATTAAATTTTAATTTTTGTTCCAATTATTCTATTGAGCTATTAACTCGATAAAACAACGTTGACATGATTGTCGAACCAAAACAACGTTATTTTGATAAGGTTATTTTGATAACTAAAAGCCTAAAATGATTTCGTTTGATAGAGAAAAATGTGAAAAATTATGCGCAATGTGATTTGAACTTAGAACCTATAAAACTTTTGATTAATGCTTAAACACTAACCATCTTAACATTTGTGTTAATATTCTAACACAAATAAAATATGTATTAAATTCTAGTTGAGATTATTTTTATTTGTTTTATGGTATAATTTTATAATATTTATAAGATAATTTTATAAATATATTAACTTTGTAAATATTATTTATAATTTATGTTACCAATCTAAATTATTATTTATAATATAAATATATTACTTTTATATATTAATTATATACGTATTATAAATACTATAAACTTATATTATAACATAGATTGTAAATTAATATTTATAAAATATATATTTATATATAATTATATATAAATAATCTGCATAAAAATATTATATTTATATTATAATTAATCTTTTACTTTTGTAATCTAAATTATAAATAATATTTATAAACTATATTAGAAAAATAATATATTTATATTATAAATAATCTTTTATTTTTATAACATAAACTAGAATAATATTTATAATTTTAAAATTAATATATATACAAATAATATATTTATACTATAAACATTATTTTAATTTTTTAATATAAATTATAAATAATATTTTTAAATTTAATATACTTTTATAAAATTATATCAATTAATCTCAACTGCAGTTTAATATATATATATATATATTATTTGTGTTAAAATTATAACAACAATGTTAAGATGACCTAATGGTTAGGCATTAATCATGAGATATAGAGTATTGAGGATGAAGTCCCTTTAAGCACAAAAGTTTTCACGTTTTCTTTATTAAAACAATATTATTTTAGGTTTTTGGACATTAAAATAACTTTACCAAAACGATATCGTTTTGATTCGATAACCATATCATCTCGTCGTCGTTCTTGTCAACGAGTCATTACCTAGTTAATGACCAGTCGTATAATTGAAACGAAAACTAAAATCCGGTTCCAAAATCAAAGCAATTGAATATTTATTAATAATGATAACCGCCTAAAATTTAGTGACACTTGGTACAGTTTATCTTAAAAAAAACGTCCTCTTCTTTCTTGTTGATATGTCAAGTATATTTAAGAGTTTTGCAATTGAATGTAATTACAATTATCATGAAAAAAATCCTAAATCCAAATGGGATTATCTAAGAAAATCCGTACCATGTATTTTTTTTTTAGGATTACCTAAGAGAATCCGTACCAAGTTTTTTTTTTTACTTACAAAATTTATGTTTGTGTCATGGTAACATGATGTAAAATTTACATTCTTATTGAAAAAAAAAAAGAAAATTTAAGATTGAGAAGAAAAAAAATATTTCAGCTGCCAAGATGATAATTATATCTTCATCCATCAATGATACTCAAAATGGCAACCATCGTAGCCTGTCCGTAAAAAAGCACAAATTAGTAAGATGTTTTTAAAAAAAGTAAAGTACAAATATAGTAATTAGATTACGCTGAAATAATTCTTTTAATCATTAAACTTTTAAAAAGTTTTAAAATGAAATTTAAATTTTTTATTTGTTATAAAATAGACATCACGTCGTTAGTTATTATTAACCGATGTCATGGGATGATTGATACATTAGATCAATGAGTAATATATTATTTGGTCCTTAAAATTGTAATTAAAATTTTATTTTTAATACGTTTCTAATATTTAAAAAAATAATTAAAAAATTCAAATTCAATTTTTTTGAAAATATATGAAAATTCATAACTTATTTTAAAATTATGATTTTAAGAATTTTTATAAATCATAAAGTTTAGGAGAACCTTTCATATTTTTCATTACTTGCACTCTCACCCTCCATCTAACCTATAACAAATTTTAATAGTTAATGTTTTGTATTTCTTTAAAGCATGTTAAATTTTTATAGGTAGGTATAAGATTAAATATAATATATGCTTTAAATCACTACATGTTTCATAAAAGTTCTAAAGAAGACAAGAATATATTCGTTATGGTCACAAGAAATACAAAACATTGACCATTAAACTTTGTTATAGGTTAGAGGGATGATGAGAGCATAAATAATGAGAAATATGTATTGTTTTACTAAAATTATTTTTTAAAAATATGATGGGTGAAAATGCAAGTAATGAGAAATATGAAGGATTTTAAAAAATTGAGCATCAAAATTTTCTCAAAATTATAATTTTAAAAATAAATTTATGAATATATATATATGTATTAAAAGAACTGATTCTTTTTAAAGTATTACTTATAAATATTAGAAAAATATCAAAATAAATTTTTAGTTACAGAGAGGTCAAATGAGATATTACTCATTAATTTAATTTGTCACGCCATTTCCTTACCAACAATTAATAACAACTAACTATATGATGCCCATTTTTGTAACAAAATAAAAAATTTAAAGTTATTTTAAATTTTTGAAAGTTTTATAACAAAAAAAATTCCAAACATGATTTAGTGACATTTTTATACTTTACCTAAAAAATAATTTTTTTAAATATTTTAAGGTGACTACTAGGTAGTACATGTTTATACTTTTTCTTAACCCTTTGATAAGGTACACAGACCTTGTAAACAAAGATGCTTAAATTTATTTTATATTTTAGGATTCATGTTTTGTCCCCATCAATCTCATGATCCCTGTTATTGCTTAAAAAAATAAAAGATGCTTTTAATATCGTTTATCTTTTTTTTTTCTACTGAATTTAAGTAAAATTATTATTACTGGGAAATTTATATAAATCTTAATGCAAGGCTCGAGTCATGATGGCTATGGTAGGTTTCATACCAATTTAGAAAACTGAACTACATAAGATGTTATTGGATATGATTAAGACATCACTTCACGCTCCTACACTCGAATGAGGAAGATGAAATTCAATTGGTATTGCTTTTTAGGAAGAGAAACGAGGGAAGGAAGAAAGAGATAAATTATGTGTTCTTTTAAACAATTTCTATTTAGAGGGAGGGAGAAGAATTTTTTTATTCATATTGGGTTTTGAATCCACAACTTAAAGAAATGAGAGAGTGTCAATTGAAAGCTTTAACCACTTATTTTAAAGATTGCCGACAAACCATATGTTTTTGGTGTAGCTAAATAATGAGTTCAAGCTTATATTTATAAGAAATATATATGGGTAAATCAATAAATAAGATGGAGTCGATTCTTTTTTAAATTTCAACCGCCCCTAATATCTACTATATTTAAGAATAAAATTTTATTTAAAAATAATAAGGTTATATATTACATTCCTATTTTATTTGCATTATCCAACCGTTATTGTATTATGATTAAGTTTATAATTGATCATCGTATTTTAAAAAGTTACAATCGAGTCGCCTTAGTATCTATTGTAACAATTAAATCACTTTATTGTTAAGTGTGTAATAGATCAAGTCACTCTATTAATTAATTGTAACACTTAAATCACTCAAATCTAACAAAAAAGTTAGTGTCTGTTGTGTTCTTAACGGCAAAGTGATACGTTGTTAAAACCAATAAATAAAATGATCAAATTGTTACTTTTTGAAATACGGCGACCGAATTATAGATTTACTCATAATAAAATAACTTGTGCTTTAATTTATCATTTAAGAAAAGTCAATTAGAAAACTCACTTGGATCCATTGTGACAAGTATGGCCGTGCCTCCAAATTCACATGTACCACCAGCATATTTGGTTCTTTGCCAGTAACTGTTAAATGCATACGAAGCATGTGCATACAATGTGTCCGGGTGAAAGCATGACCCACTAGGCTGAATCGAATTACAATCCGCTCCAGACCCACACGCATAGTTCATAGCTTCTTGGATAATTGGGTCAGGCACCGACGGCTTCGCCACGCACCATAAGGCTGTGGCCGGAGCCACATTCGGAGGTGGTGGAACAGTTGGTGGAGGGTAAACTATCGGTGGTAAAAACACCGGTGGGCTTGGATTAAACCCAGTTGGAGATGGGAAATAGAATGGTGGGCTCACGACAAATGTCGGTGGGCTGGGCTCGTAAAAAGGCGGGCTCAATATGGATCCTGATGGGCTTGGGATGTAAGTTGTTGGTGTTGTTTGTGGTGTGCTTGGGGTGGCCGAGAATTCAGGTGTGCCTGGAACGGCGCTCGGTGGCGAGCTTAGGCCCGGAGGAGTAAGAGAAAAGGAAGGTGTGGAGAATCCTATGGGAGGGGTAGGAAAATTAGGAGGAGGATTGGGAAGAGTATCAAAAGGCGGCAAAGAAAAGGGTGAGCTTACACCAAATGTTTGAGCATTGGATGCACCAATGGGTTGTTCCATCACTAAATTCATGAGCTTACTCATTAGCTGCAATTTCTTTGTATGTTTCGTCACTGAACTTGGATCTTTGACTAGCCCCATTGATTTCCTTGCATCTATCAATACCAAAAACAATTAGATTTACAATGCTAACCATGTTACAACTTTTTAAAGAACTGAATTAGGGCTTGGGTTCATTTTAAAAATATATATATATAATGGTGCCTACAATCAGATTTTTTTCATTGAAAAAGATGCAAATCACATAAAAATACTCAAACTTGAATAGAAGCAGAAACTTAGTGGCAAAGGAAACTTGAATAACCTTTTTGACTCGTAATCACACTAAAGAACTAAAAGTTGATGGCACGTCAGCAAAAACAATTGATTAAACACATAAATAAATAAAAGCTGATAGCATCGGAACTCTTAATGTTGAAGGAATTTCACACTTCCATTATTGCATTCCATGCATTGGGGAGCAAGTTTGAGGTGTAGTATTGCATACCATGGAATTTTTGATGTGGAAACGATTAAAATAACAAGATGATAATCTTATATGTATATGTATATGTATATGTATATGTATATATAATATACCAAAAAAGTGATGAAGTGGGGGGAAAGCCCATAAACAGTATACATTGATATGAATCATTAGAGCTGCATTTCAGTTAAATGGCATTAAAGAATAATGTAGCAGAGATGATGAGCTTACCGCAGTGAATGAACAACGTGGCTGCCATTGTTGAATAAACGAGGAGCATGCAAATCCTGTTTTCCATGAACGAGCTTCAGCAATGAAGAAACTAATATTATGAAAAAAATGGAACCCTCAAAGTTGAAAGTCCGGACCACTCAAAGGGAAGAAGAGAGACGTATATAAAGGCGAGGCAAGGAGACAAGTGGCTTGATTTGGCCATTAAAGATGTGATTCTTGAGGAGCTCTCACTTTGCTTACAAATGTATGTTTGAAGAGTATTGAAAAGGGATTAAAAGGTCTAACAGAAGATGGATTTTGATGGAAGTTGCTGATCGGTTCCTCTTTGATCTGGATTAAAAAACTCATTCTTTTTTATGTTGCTCTTGCAAATTTTGGCATATATGCTTGCTTCACATCCGAAAGAAATCAAAGTGGGGTTTTTTTGTTAACCTTTTGTGTTGCTTGCTTTCTACTCAAAGCCCTCACTTTCTCTTTCTTTCTCACAATTTTTATCCCTTTAAATCACTATGTTTTTCCGGGGATTTAATTGCGGCTGTGGCCGTGTTTTCGATCGTTGTGCTTTATCTCGACTGCAAACAATAACGGATGTATTGCGGTCATTGTGGATCGTTATTTTTTACAATAACAATTTCGGACAGTACCACCACCACTATAGTGGTTATTTTTGCAGTAACGGACTGCTGTTTAAATCCTTGCTTTTTACCTTTGTTGGAATATTTCTGCATGCCGAGGGAAACACTTTGTGCGTCATTAAACACTTTGTTGGAATATTTCTACAAGTTAATATAGGAAAATACGGTAAGAGATTGCAGATATAAGATATGAGTTTTCAATAATATAACACAATTTTTTCCTAAATTATTTAAGTTTAAATAATAATGGGAAATTACTTTATATGAGATAATTTATAATACCCATTAAACGTCCCAAAACTCCTGAATCCTTTTATTCCTTTCAACATTATCACTTTTGTCCAAAATTTCTTTTATTCTTTCACATTCTCTTTAGATTTTTTATATAATAAGTAATCGATCTTTCAATATTTTAAGTGGTTCTTCCCAATTTGGTAACATTTTTTTCTTTTTAAGTTTTACTATTAATTAATCTCTAGAAACTTAGGATTGTGATTTTGCTTTGATAAATTAATATTTTATGCAATATTAGGTTTTTTATTGAATGGTTTTGTGTATTAATTTTACGCGTGCAACACCTTGGATTTTCTGTTAAAAACTAAATTGTAAAGTTGTAAAATTCTTGGAGTTAGAGTGTAAATATGAAAAGTTGGGGGTCAAAGTATAATTTAATAAAAGATAGAGCCCCTATGTCATAAATTATCCCAAAGTTCTCATATTTTTAAATATTTGAAAAAACATGAGCCATGAGATTTTATGGGATTTACCTATAAAATCTTGGCAATCCATTTTTAAAATCATTGTCTTTAAATAGATAATGTAGAAAGAAAAAAAACTCATCTTTTTCTTCACGTTAGCTTTTCTAGAAAGGTATTTCATCTCCTCCATCCCTTTTCTTCATAATTCATGTCATTTTAGATATGAGTTTTGTGTTTCCACAAAATCCCTCTATCAATTTGGGAAAAAAAATAAAGTGTAGAGAAAACTTTAAAAGCTAGGATGTGAAGAATTTTAGAAATTGTAAGTGAATCAAGTGTGATAGAGTGATTTTCCCCCAACTCCTAAAGTGATATATTCAAGAATAAAGTGAATAACTAGTTAGGATTTTGGTGAATATCAAACTTGGTGGTAAGAGGTGAGATTTTCAAGAATAAAGTGATATATTAATGTCCATTGGATTGATTTTGTGTTTTGAGTGCCATGAAAGTTTCATCAGATTAAATAGAACAGGAATCTTCTACTTTTTTTGTGTCTTTGTGTATGCCCCAAAGCTAAAAACCTAAATTTTAAGCTCAAACCCTATTTTTTATCTCCTAAATTTTTAAATCTTAAACCTTGATCCTAAATTTAGTTTTTAAACTTTAGGGCATATATAGAGGCACCAAAAAAGACAGAAAATTTCTGTTAAAAAATAGGTATTTTGATTGCTAAAATTAGAGGTGAGTGTATTGTTTGTTTGTATTACTTGTTTTGTTTGTTTGTATGTATGAAATGAGGCTTTGGACTAGGCCTCCATGTGTGAAGTTGGGCTGTGTGAAGCCAAGATATGACCTCTTGGTTTTTATGCTATGTTTGAACGATTTCATGTTTTTATGAAACATGATATTGGAAAAAATGATGATTGGTGTGTTAAATGATGTTAGATGATGATATTATGCTTTCAATACAATGTGATACATGTTTGATATGAAAAATGCACAGAAATAATCATATCATGATGTTATAGTACTTTTATAATAGAAGCCATGATTATTGATTTATGTAAGTCATGAAGTATAGTGCTTACAAGGTAATATAGTGAGTAAACACATTTTCTTAGGCCATGGGTTTTAGACCCACTAGAAGCACTCATTTCTTTCTCTAGAGTCTTCTTCTCCTCCTATTTTGGTAGGATTTGGATTAGAATTAAGATTTGTCAAAAAAAGGTAATATAGTGATCATATTGCTACTATGATAATATATATTCCTATGACATGTTATGATGTATGTATGATATTGTTGAGAGAATCAATCAATGAAAGTGATCAAGAGGGGTGAATTGACAAAATAAAAAGGCATAAAGTCAAAAAATACCCCAACGTTTGACTGAATAGTCACTTTGGCCCCTTTCTTTTTTTGGAGCAATTCAACCATCAACGTTTTATTTTGGGTCAAAATAGCCCCTCTACGGACGAAAATTGTTAGAAAACTGACGCCTAAACAGTTTGAAACTACTTGACAAAATAATAAGTCAGCAAAAAATTTATTTTATATTTTATATAATTTTATAAAATTATTTTTTAACCGATGTAACGTTTTTTCAAGCCAACATATTTGTTTATAAGATATTGTCATGTTAGCGTGTGCTGCCATATAGATTTGTCGCGTCATTTCAAGCCATTTACCGTTAGTTGACTGGCAGTTTCTATCCAGAGAGGGGTCATCTTGACCCAAAATGAAACGTTGAGGGTTGAATTGCTCCAAAAAAGAATAAGGGGACAAAGTGACTATTCAGCCAAACGTTGGGGGATATTTTTTGACTTTATGCCAAATAAAAATTGTGTAAGCTTTGAAGAGAAATTGAAGAGAAATAAAAACTAACACAATGATTTAGAGTGGTTTAATTTCCTAATGAAGTATACATTCACTATCTTAGCTATCCACACTAAGGATTTCATAAATTTACTAATTTGTTTCAACCTTTAAAGACAATGTATAACCTCACTAATTACCTCAAGATTTATACCCAAAATCTTGAGAACACTCTTTCCTAAGATAGAATAAAAGTAGAAAACTAAGAAAATCATCATAATGCAAGTTGTTTGCACAATTTTAGCTCACACACACTCAACAACACAAAAATAATAATTAGACTAAAGAACAAGCTAGTGTTCAATAAGGGAAAAAATGAAAAATTGAGTACAAATTGAGACCTGTAGCTTTAAGATGTTTGCAATGGCTTTATTGATGTTCTTCACCAATTTTTAGGTCTTTTATTCCCCAATTTAATTTCTAGTCATTTAGATCTGTTGAAGGAAGTTTGGAGTGGTTGGGAGCCATAAATTTGTACATTTAATGCACATCTACATAGAAGTATTAAAATTCTCAAAGAGTATCGAATTTTTTTAGTGATAATTAAAAATTTTGACCGTTAGAACCCATAGAATGAAAACTTAAACAAGAGTTTTGAAACTCTTATATAAGTATTAAAACTTATATCAAAATTTTGATACAAGAAAACTCTCTGGAATTTGAACTATTGAAACTTCTCCAAAAGTATAGAAACTTTCCTAGAAGTATCGAAATTCTTGTAAAATTTTCGACACTACGCAAGGAGTTTCAAAACTTTGCTCCAAATTTTTAAAATTTCGACAAGTTTGAGTATAATTTAAGTGAAGTATGAAGTACAAAATACTTTATCATTATATATTTTTTTATAAAAATATTTAAAGTCTTTGAACATATTTTTTATTCAAATTTGTACTTTTTCATATTTTACAAAATAATTCACATTTAAATGTGTAATATAAAAAATAATCTTAAAGATAACAATATTCTTTTTTGATATAATTCGTCATGACCCTATATATTATATGGGCTAGTGGTTTGATTAAAAGTCTCGGGTCAAATCCTAGTTCTGAAAATTTATAAAGGGAAATCAGAAAATATTTTGAATTTTAAAAAGAATTTTTGGAAAGTAATTCTCAATTTTAAAATATTTTAAAATAAAGTTAACTAAGGAGTTTCTGGAAAGTAAATTAGCAAAATGATTTTTAAGTTATTAAATGATCTTCTTAATTTAGAATTTGATATTGGTTTAAGAAAGGCTTTAAAAATAGAATTTTAAATAGAAAATGATTAAATTGAAAGGGACTAAATCTTGTAAGTTCTCAAAGGCAATTATCCAAAAACTTTTGTTCATCTTTTTCCTATACCATTTTCACGTTTAAAACTTTCCTCCATTTTTTCTTCTTCAATCTTACATCCAACTACTTGGGTAGTTACTAAATTGTTAAAACAAAATTACCTTTTCATTTCTTTTGCTCTGAATTTTAACTAAATACTCTCAATTTCTCTCAAGATCTCTTCATCTTCTCCAAAAATTTTCCAAGAAATTTTCGTAGAAACCAACTCAAAATCGATTTTTCTTCCAAAGTTGAGATAAGATTTTAATCTCTTATCATCTCAAGAGTTGTTCTTGCTTTGTAGATCAAATTTTGGCTCACTAATTCAAGATTTCTAAAAATCTTTAAATTTCTTATGCGATCTTTTGTCAATAATGGTAAATTTTGGAATTCTTGATTAAAATTGAATTTCTAGGTCATTTTAAGTTTATTTTGATGTGATTAAATGATTATAATCCAACTTTTACAAGTCAAAACAAATTATGCAAGATTCGAAGAATAATCAAGTGTGTTCTTAAGCAAGATGTCTGTGATTATCTCAAATTCGAGAATTAGATGTTTTTAATGAACAAGATTGATTCTTTTTTTGATCAAAACAAGATTGATTCTAAATAACTTGAAATGAATAAAAATACACTAAAAACATTTGATTCGAGTCTTAAACTAATGCAAATAGGATTTGTATTTGAGGAGCCATTTTGGTGAGTTTGGGGAAGTATGCTTAGAACAGTAGTTTTCTGAATGTTTGATTGATTTTCCAGCATCCTTTGATGCTAAATATGACCTATGTTATGTGTAAGAAGTTGTGATCCAACATTGCCATCTTCTAGTCAAGAATATTGTTCTCGATTTAGAAAAACTATAAAAGGCGCTACATACTCATTTAATATATTTTTTAAAATGGATAAATGTGATATCTAATACAATAAATACAATTCATAATCAAGTACATGTATATTTGAGAATTCAATATCGCAATGATATCTTACATTTGACGCGAATCTCTTGGTAATTCTCTGGATTGTTTGAATTTCTACTAGATTTACGCTTTCAACCGAAAAACCTTCTTCGCTATTCTCACACTCGCGAATGATAGGTGTGTGGTCACCATTTAACTTATGAACATATAAAATATCAAATACGCTCTAAGAATATTTTCTTATAATTTTTTTAAATAATCCCTAAGATTATTTTCAAGAATATTTTTCTTATAACAAAATTTTAAATATCAAATATGCTCTAAGAATATTTTCTTATAATTTTTTTGATTAGTCTAAATGTGATTACAAGATAGTATATGTTCATACATATTCTTAACTCTTTGACAATACACATACACCTCGTAGTATTAGTTTACATAATTTTTTAGTTTTAGGGTTTATAAGTTTAGTTTAGGGTTTAAAATTTATATTTTAGGGTAAAATTTAAAGTTAATGCTTAGGATTTAGGGTATAAGGTTTAGTTTTTTAGGTTTAAGGTTAGAATTTTAGGATTTAGTTTACACAAGTCTGTGCATAAAAAATTTATCCATTTTTTATTATACTTTTTAGTTGTTTATTTGATTTGAACTCTATCTAATTAACTAATTAAAACTCAAGTTCAAAATTTAAATATCTAATTAAATTAATAAACAATTAAAATAGATCCAAATAAATCATAAATCATAATTAATTACCATTAAATATTTTTTACATAATTCAATTCTAATGTTGTAAAATAATTATAAAATTTATCAAAATTTAAGGAATTTATCGTTTTAGAATTTATGTAAAACTTTATTTAATCTTCTATTTTAGTTTTTGACTCCATTAATTCAAAATAATAATTTAATAATTTAATAATTTATTTTGGACTCCATTAGATAGTGATCCAAAATTATTAAATTAATTTATACACCATTTAAATAAAATCATGATTTATTAATTTAATAATCTACTTTGCAATCAATTAAATAATTATCCAAAGTTATTAAATTAATATTCAAATCATTTTAATCCTTCTATCCATGAGAAAAATGTAATTACTTAAATAAATATTTTTTCGCAATCTATTTTTCAACCATTATTTTTCTTTAAGTTTACAATTTAATTAAGCAATCCATATCGAGTCAATTTGAGCTAGTGAAGGGACCGATTGGACTTATATGATCCAGGCTCTCATACATATAATATTATTGAAAGCTTGTAATGTATTTTTTGTCCAAGACCTTATCATAAATATATTACACACATAAGATATCTCTGATCCCTTTGGATTGAACCTGTTCATCTAGTTTAATCACTTTTATCGCAAGGTTCGATTATAAATCAAATAGTAAAAATAATTATTACACAAAGTAATAATAAATTATTTATCCTTGAGGAATGACTCGTGGTCACGTTCGACTTTCACAAATCATTACAATGCTATTGAGAGAATACCATTTACTCTTTAATCAAGCTATGATTCTATATCTATAAATACATCTACACAAGGTCGGTCCTGACATTTTTGAGACCCCGGACAAATTATAAAAATGTGTCCTTTATTTAGTTATAATCTAAAATATAATTTAATCGTTATCATGTAAAATGCACAACATAAAGCAGTTTAAGTAATAATAATACAAAAATTTGCTCACAAATACGCAATAAAGTAAAAATGTAAAAGTTTTAAAAAATATATGTCAACAAAAAAATTATAAACAATTAAAAATAATATATCAACAAAAAAGAAATTGAGATTCAAACTTTCTTTTTTTCTTTTTGATCTCTTGAATAATCATTTAATATGTGATGCCAAGACCTAATGATGCACTTCCAAGTTAATGTTGAATTGGAAAAAAAAATATTTGTGAAGCTTAAAAAATAAGAAATTAGAGAGAAATTAATCAAAAATAGTGCAGTGGACTGCAGAATGGAGTGGGTTATTTGAGAAATGAAAATTTTAGGGATTTAATTTATGAGGATTGGGGTTTAAGTTACTATTGTAAAAAAATAGTCAAAATAAGTTTTTTATTACAAATTCATTAATGGTCATTTATGGCCTATATTATTATTATTATTATTATTATTATTATTATTATTATTATTATTATTTTACTTGTTATTTATGGCCCAAAGTGGAGGCCTCTAATATTATAACCAAAATTTAAGGTCATTTCTACTATAGTTATTTAAGTAATAAAAATTAGGAAAAAAGGGGCCCTGGGCGATCGACCAGTTCGACCTGCCTTAGAGCCAGCCCCACATCTTCATCATGTTTGAGTCATATACCCAACATATTACCTTTCATTTTACTACTCTGAGATGTGTCAGATCTTAATATATTAAAGTATCCAAGTCATGCACACATTGTCCTACATTTACTCATGATGTTGATAAATATATTTTGGACGTCGTAAGTGAATTTAATCTTTAAATAGATTTAAGATCTTAATTCATCTTGGGTTCAGTCCAATGTGATGTTAGTCCAAACAGACACAACTACGTCTCTACTAGGGAGTCAACTACTCTGATAGGCAAGACAAGATTCTCTCCATTGGACTTTAGACAACGTAATAGTTCTTTGAAATTATATACTCGGAATAATTCTATGAACTACAAACAAGTTTAGATTACCAACTAATATAAGTTATCTACCATAATATAATCATCCTTAAAATTATACTTATATTTAGTTAAACCGCAGGTAATCAATGAGCTGATATTTACTCATCACTTTCTTCCTTGTATCAAGTTCTAGGATAAATGTACATAACCAAGTAGTCTATAAGTAACATATATAATTCTTATTTATTTTCATTTCGGTTCAAATGGTTTAATAATTACGTAACTTACTTCACTTAGGGAACAAAACTCCATCAGTCTCTCACTTGCCCTAGTGGAGTAAATAAATCATATTACACATCTCCATGCCCTCTGTATGTTTTTCCAGAACTCCTAGTTACCAAAGTCTTGGTAATCGGGTATGCCAAGTTATCCTCATAAACGACTTTGACTACTACAATTTCATCTACGAATATAGTGCGCCAGATGACTTCCTTAGTGGCTTCTGATGCAACCAAGTACTCAGTTTGCAGATAGTGGAATCAATAGTACTGCAAGAGTGCTTAATGCTCCTCCAAATTATGGCCTCGCTGCCAAGGCAAATACACAGCCCGATGTTAATTTCCTTGAATCTTTAAGAGTTTGAAAATCAAAATCTGTATATCCAATGGGTGTTATTCCAGAATATACTAACATGTAGTCCTTAGTTTTGCAAAGATACTTAAGTATATGCTTTACTGCTTGCCAGTATTTCGGACTAGGATTCGACTGATATAGACTCACTATGTCTGGAACATACATAAGACTTCTCACAGCTCTTACTCATAAGCTCTCTTCTATTGTCTTTGGATAGTCTTCGAAAGAAAGATGAAAACCTAATACAAAATTTTGCGTCATTCTTTGAGTCAGTCAATGCAAAAATGTTTAATCTTTCAATCTTAGAATTCGAATTCCTATAATAACATTAGTTTCACTTAAATCCTTCATGTTAAAATGTTGGGTTAACTCTACTATCTTTATGATGTATATATTAATAAATATAGATAAATCGTTATTAACTAAAATTAAGCAGGGACGGAGTCAAGATTTGGAATTGGAGGGCAAACTATAAATGTTGGAAAGTAGGGGAGGCAAATTCATAAATAAACTAATTTAAAAAAATTTAAATATGGGGACAAAGGTGAAAAAAAATTTCTTCGGGAGTGGGTGGCGATTGCCCCCCACCCCCACTTAGTTCCGTCATTGAAATTAAGAGTAATTATTTTATGCATCATCAGTAGAAATTTTTTTTCACAAGCAGACTTCAAAAGTTGTCACATCCGTTTTTAGAGGCCTAAACCATAATTCATAAATTATACTTAAACCTTAAGCTCTAAATTTTAAACCATAAAATTTATTCACAAGATAATTAACCACAAATACTAAAACTCTAACCATAAACTCTAGTATTTAATCTCTAAACCTTAAAAAATAAACTATTCTAAAAAATAAATTTTCTATTATTGCATAGAATATTTTCCCTTAAAATTAAGGCTGAACTACAAAATAAGTGCCCAAACTATGTCTCCTTTTTGCAATAGGTACCTAAAGTATTTTTTGGCTGAAATAGGTGCCTAAAGTTTCATTTTTGGCTTGTTTTAAAGTTAACTGAGACACATATTTTAACTGAAAATAAAACTTTAGGTACTTATTTCAACAAAAAATACTTTAGGCACCTATTTTAACTAAAAATAAAACTTAAACATTTATTTTAGTCAAAAAATATTTTAAATACCTATTATAAAATTAGATATAATTTAGACAATTATTTTGTTGTTAATCCTAATATTAAATACCAAGATACTTCTTAAAATGCACCCAACAAAAGCTCCCTCTCCCGATGCTAGTATGAAATAGTGTGATGACTAAATCATGACTTTTGGGTGTCAGATTTTCTTGGGCCAAGTGTTTTGACGTGACATATGAGAAATAAAAGGGAAAAAAATAAAATGTCCCCAGTCTTAATGGAATCATTCTACCAAAGCTTCAAAAAAGCAAAAGCTAAATAAGGAAATAAAGCACCACACCATTCTTTATCCAATGTCCATTGGAAATAAAGATTTATTAATATTTTTATCACAAAAATTGATATTAATTTTTATTTACAATTGAATAAAAAAGTTGGGCTAAAAAGTCTTAAAAAAGGTTGTTTGAATCCTGACTCAGCCAGCATTTAAAACCTGACTCAGCCTGTCAGCTTCAGTCAAAGCAGATCTTAGCATTATTTGCATTTGCTTCTTCTTTTTTCAATTGAAAGCTTGTTTGAATCTTCAACAGGTCACAGATGGATGCATGCATGCATGGATATACATTTGCAAATTACAGATTCAAAATATTTAGATTCTTTTCATAAATAGAATATTCAGATTCATTCATGAAGATAGATTCTTTGCTAATCAGAAATTTATTCTCACATAAGACAGAAAAGGGCCTTGTGAAAAATCACATCACTTTCCATATAAGGTTAATGTTTCTGAAGACTATTGTTTATATTACAAGCCTCTTCATTAATTATATCTCACGTATATTTCTATCATATTCCTGCATGCCTTAGCTAGTATATATATATACGAAACATATTCAATATCCTACCCTCGACTGAATCTAACAAGTGGTTACAATAAAAAAAATGAAATTTATTATAGGAAATTCGGGTCAAACAATTTTATCTATAAATGTGTGTGTATAATTAAAAGCTTAAAAAAATGAACATGTAATACTATATAAACACTTAAAACTATTCAAAACAATATCTTACATTCTATTGTGGCATATAATATTAGAACTGAAGCATAGTATTTCAAAAAATTTATTGCCTAAAGAATGACCAACATAAATATATATATATATATATATATTCCAAAAAAATAAAACAAGGATCCATATTTGCGTGCATGTAAACAGTCTGACACGTGAATGCAAAGTGAAATGTTGCGAAAAATATTCAGACTTCTTGCTATTTGTCTTGATATACATACCAATCCCAATCATTCACCAAAATAAAAGGATAAAAAGAAGAAGAAGAGACATTTGAAAATGAGGCCATCAATGCTGCTTTCGCTTACTTGTTGGATTCAGGATTCGGCCCACTAGGCACTTCGTGAACCGCCACTTCGAACCGACGATCGGCAGCACCGGTTCCACCGGGGTTTTCAGCCGGTGAAGAAATGGAAAAGGGTTGCAAATTTGGCGTAGAGTGGTGTTGGGTGTAAGATGAATATATGGGACGAGCAAAGTGGGGAGAAATGAGGAGGAGAAGAAGGAAAAGGTGAAGGGGAGATGACTGAATATTTGTTGCTGAGTTTTGAGAGATTGATTTGTTGGGTAACGCCATGGAATTGTGATGAGAAAATGGAAAGATGCACCCCAGTCGTCCACAAGGGATTAATATCCATGAACCAGTCGGACCACCAATTCTCTGCTGGTTTTGTATAGGAAGGAGAGAAAAGCAAAGGGAAAAACAACAAGTTATGATGGAATTAATGGTGGAGTTTGTGAAAGTTGAAAGATAAAGTTTTGATGCGTTCCACCAACTTATATGAACGAGGTTAAATTAAAGTTATATGCCCTCTTCCTGAAACACCCTTAATGCCCAACCCTTTACGTTTTTATACCCTTAATTTCCTTTAATGTATCTTAGCTAGGTGCGTAAATGAGCAGAGTCGAGCTTGATTAGTGCTGAGCTCGACTCGTCTTGTTAAGAATTTGGGTTGAGTTTGAGTAGAACCCAATAGTGTTGAGCTCGACTTGGTTCGTTAGGAACTCGAGTCGAGTGTCGACTAAACTTTGACCGAGTCGGACTCAAGTAGCTCGTGATCTGTCTCGTCTCATTTACAACCCTAATAATAATAATAATTATAATTATTATTATCATTCAACAATATATATTTTTATTTAAGAAATTAAAAAATAGTATATTATATTTTGAGAAGCTCACGAAGTTTTTAAATCAAATATCGAGTAGCTCAGTTCGATTCGTTAAAAACTCGAACAAAATTTAAACTCAAATTGTCTGTTGACCGAATCAAATTCTAGTAGTCCGCTACCAATCTCGTCTCATTTACGGAACTATTCTTAGCCGTTAATCCAAAGTTGAATTCTCTTACAAAATGTACGAAGATGCCAATTCCTTTTCACCGGAACTCTACTTTGGATCAATGCTTGAAATGGTAGAAAAGTAAAGTATCGAATTGATGTCCCTTTTCCTTTAGATATCAATCTAAAAAAATGAGACTAAATGAATATATAATCACGTATTTTTAAATATATGAGCACGAATTCAATATCACAATTTATTTTTTATTTTGACAAATCTTAATTTTATTTAGAGGGGAGGAAAAGGGGAGGGAAGGAATAGAAATATTCCTAGTGGGTCTAGAACCCATGACCTAAGAAAATATGAAGGAACAAATATAAAGAGTTTGATCAACTAACCAAATATACTTACTCATTTTACAATTTATTTTTAATTTAATGTTAGTATAAGGTATATTATCGTCCATTGAATATCTACATAATTAAATGTTAGAATTTGTAATCTAGATTTTATATTGTTTCAGCTAAAAAATGTACCGTTTAACTTGTTAGGTAGAAAAATAAAATTAAAAAAGTGGGATATGTGGCAGAGCATGTTGCACATTTAGTTCATAGAAGATTAAAAATGTTTTGTTAGACTTTGTTTTAAAGTATGATGTTTGATTAGATTACTTGGTACGCAAGTTTTCTTTGTAACTCGATAAATATATAATGCGATTTTAGATTTTATGAGAGCGAATTAAAGAAAACGCAAACAGATTAGTTGCACGACATGTTATTTTTGTATTATTTTTTTATTCAGAATTTTTTACGTAAAATATTAGTGTCTCTTTCATTGTATGATCATTATTAATTGTTGTTATCCTATAAAATTAAAAATTTTAATTTATAAATTCATTTTAAAAATAATAAAACTATAAATAAATAAATAAGAACGATACATAATAACTAAAAAACCATCAATGTTTGTCGACTTTTTCAATTACATTTTTTTGTTAACTGACACACAACATTTTTATTGATGTGACATTACAATGTTAAGGATGCAAATTGAAAAAAAAATATCGAGGACTTTTTTGCTATTATGCCTCTTTGTCACTTTTAATTTATAGTTTTATCTTGTCTTCAAATAAAATAACTAAAAATTAATATTTAATAATCGATCACAAGATTAGTGAATCTATAAAAAGAATCCTTTTTTATCAATAAGAAAGTTTTTATTGAATATAAACAAGGGCAGAAAATTTTATGGGTTTTGGGGTATGGGTCTCTGCCTACTTTTTTTTCCCAATGTTAATAGACTAAATAGTTTTTTAGAAAAAAGGTAAAGTTAGTTCATAATCCTTTCAAAATTTTTAAAATCTTATTATAGTCCCTTCAAATTTTTTAATCTCATTATAGTTTCTTCTCCTTTTTAAATTTTTATTTTTGTCCCTGAATATAAAGCAAGCACTTCACAGTGACAATTCATAGAAAACAAACAAGGAGACTACTGCCCCACCATAACAAAAGTAGCACACGCTAAAGAGCACCAGAAACTCGCGCAACAAAAGCCACTCCTAGACAAGAAAAAACAAACCAACCGAAGCTGCAAATCCTATTATCCCAGCTCGTCAATTATCCCTTGCATAATACATCGAGCAACTCCACACGCAGTCCTAGTTCAAGTAATTCAACACCTGAAAGCACGAAATTCTATCCACCCTTCCTTTGGTCAACGCATCCACCATTTTATTTGATTATCGAAAAACATTATGAAAACACACACGACAAAGCGCATTACACAATGTCGATCCTTTTAAAACATTCCCATAGCCTCCATGACCAACGAACATGATGCAAAATCCATGAAACAATCAATATACCCCCGACCGGCCCTCGACAGGAGAAAAGACAAAGGAATTTGTATACCATACGTTTCGCTTCCGTCTTGGTTTCATTAGCAAACGTCACGTTGCAATGGTACTGTCTCAATACATACTGTAGCATTCCATACCTCAAATATTCTATGATAGTACCCGCATCCTCGTCCGCTATTAACACCTTTCACTACACCAGTTTTGGTATATAACGACGCTTTTGGTGGCGTTTTTAGGGAAAACGCCGTGAATATTATACTTACCATGGCGTTTACAGTACAGTCACCGCAAAATGACAAATTTTGCGGCGTTTTTAGAATAAACGCCGCAATAGGTATAGTTTTAGCGTCGTTTGGTTTTACAAACGCCACTATAGGTCTCCCTTTTGTTTAAAATCAAAAACCCTTTGCTCTTTACCTCTTTCGCTCTGCGTTTCTTCTGCCCGACTAAAGCAAAAACCTTAACCCTTTCCCCTTTGTTTTTACCACGAAACCTTATCATGCTCCCTCACTCGTACGCCGTCGATTCTGTTTCCCGATCCCAAGACCTCGCCTCCACCGCCCCCTCCCAAATCTCCGCCACCTGCACCTCCATGTACGGCGAGAATTTGGACTCAAATTCAGTAAAAAGCAGTAAGTTTAGGTTAGTGAACTGGGCACGTTCAATTCCGGGATTTTCAGGGTCAATTAAGCGTGAAATGGAGCAAAAATTTGAGGGTAATCTCTATACACAGCTTTTATATGTTTATCTTCTTGCATTTGTGCCTATATTTGATTTGGATGCTCACCAACCCTATCGTAGTTCAATTTTGAATCACTCTATGAAGTGTGATGGTTCTATTATGTTTAGTGCCGAGTTTTTAACGTGGAGGTCGAGCTCCTGACCCTCCAGCTCCACCTAGAGCTCCTCGTGGTGCACCTCCGCCTCCACCAATGGGCGCTAGAGCAGCAGATGTGAGAGGAAGAGGGCGTGGGCTATCGCGTCCTGGGGCAACTGCAGCGCCTCGGAGATCTTCCTTAAAACCATTACACTGGAGCAAGGTTACAAGGGCAGTACAAAGAAGCTTATGGGAAGAATTGCAAAGATATGGAGAGCCTCAAATGTTTTATATCTTCTTATACTGATTTTTACTTCTTTTTGTATGGTTCACTTCTATAAGTGATAAATTCTGACTAAAAAATTATGCTAAGTTTCCATGGGATTATATATTTCCCATTTGTTTTGCTGACATTGCCTTCTTTTGCCAGTGCACCTGAATTTGATGTGTCGGAGATTGAGACTCTTTTCTCTGCTGTTGTTCCTAAGCCTACTGATTCTGGGGGTAAATCTGGAGGGCAACGGAAATCAGCTGGATCAAAGCCTGAGAAAGTTCATTTGGTAATCTGGAGTTTTTTTTTTTTTTGAATAGGCTGTCACATGTTTCTTTCTCAGTGATTGTAGTATTGTTACTGCACTACCTTAGACTGAATGAACAAGATTGGCACTATTAGAAATTGAAGAATTCATAATTTTAAACATATAGTGCAGGACTAGGTACATTCTTTGTATGTTTTTGTTGTATTCTTGGAACATAATATTGATGTAAACATACCTGAAATGCCAAAATGTATAAAAGGTTATGTTTATTACATTTGTGGAACCTTATAGGACCACCATGTTTATTACATTTGTGGAACCTTATAGGACCTCCATGGTGATTCTTATTTAACTCTTCTTTTCTTATTTAACTCTTCTTTGATGTCATCACAAAATGTACAGGGTATTTTTTACATTTTTCCATCGATTAGATTGACATTGAGATTGAGAGCCAACAACACTGAAATTATGCTCACCAAAGTCAAGATGCCACTCTCTGATATGATGGTAAGCTGGATATGTTCATGTTCTTGCCTTTATTTTTGTTTTAAGCTCAAATAGAGGAAGTGTATGATAAGCTCATCAATATAGATGTGATCTTGGGATATGTCACTTTTACTTTTCCCCATAATATATGTGAACAGGAAAAAGTTTACTTGATTCATGTTATTTTTCTAGTGGTTGCACAGTTGCATTTAAGTGACCAGAGAGGTGCTGTACTTAGGACCATTGGCTTCTTCAGCAGATTATATCTTGGTGTATGCTAATTCTTAGGATTCTCATGCTATATCTAACTAAATTAGTGGCTGCATAGGAGAAAATGGGTTTTTCTTTGAACTGATCCCCTCTTTCTTCCTTGTTTCCCATTTTCTTCTTATTTTTAATCAGGTATTTTCAATTTATTTGTTTATTAGCCATTTACAGGGCTATCTATTTTCTCAGGCTGCAGTGCTAGCAATGGATGATACAGCATTAGATGTTGATCAAGTGGAAAATCTCATAAAATTTTGCCCAACAAAAGAGGAAATGGAGCTTCTAAAGGTGAAGCTTTAGCATATACATAGGTTAAGTATGGAATTTTAAGCTATTCAGAACTGCTTTTATACCCAGGGTAGGAATCTGTTTACCATTTTGAGTTTATCTTCTTTGGTTGTGATTTACTATGTGATTTTTTAGGGTGCTCAAAGTGAGCTTTATTTGTTAATTACCAATTTCCAGGGTAGGAATCTGGTTTTGTATTTTTTTTCTTAAAATATTAGTGTACGGCATGTGTTTCACCATAAGACAGTTTTTAAAATATATGAAATAACTTGGGGAAAATAAATTAAATATACAAAACCCTAAGTTCACGTCTAGCAAACTATTTCTTTAAGTTTCAGTGTCTCTTAAGCTAATATTATGATCAATGCCCATTTTACAAAACCGGTTCCTTGAAGACCATAGGCAATCTCACATCAGTCTCACATGAAAAGAAAATCTTTCTTTCACTGCACCTTTGTTTAATAGGAAGGTTTTGCTTGCAGGAGTTTATTCGTGAAGTGGACCCTGATATTATAATTGGATATAACATTTGCAAGTTTGATTTGCCATATCTTATTGAGGTAAATGAAAAACTAGCTTCTTTTTATTCTACATGAATGTTGCTGCAGCAAAGGTTTCTATTTAGTTCAATATGATGAGTTTCCATTTTATTTGTAGGACTTGTGTGAGCAGCAATCCATGGGGATACCAGTCTAAGCCTTGAATTTTCTCCCTCAGCTCAACATCACACGTCGTTTAGTTTAAGCAAAAGTTATAATATCTCCTTACGGTTAAGATTTCTACAAGTGTTAAAAAAGCCTTTTTTTTCTTATGTGTTAGATGTGGACTAGTGTTGTTCTTATTTATAAATGTTAACACGTTAATAATTCTTATTATAGAGTGTATATATATACGCCTTTTTTCTACAAATATTTTGAATCTTTAATAAATTGTTTTTGGAAAAATGGTGTTAGTCGCGGCGTTTATAAAGATAAGCGCCACTAAAGAACAGTTTTTAGCGGCGTTTGAAAAGACAAACGCCACTAAAGAACAGTTATTAGCGGCGTTTATAAAGACAAACGTCACTAAAGAGCATGTTTTCTTTGCGGCGTTGGTTTTAAAAACGCCACTAAAGAATAGTTATTAGCAGCGTTTTTAAAGACAAACGCCACTATAGATCGTGACTTTTTGCTGCGTTTTTGCCCGAAAATGCCGCTAACTGTTGCGGCGCTGGTTTCAACGTCACTTCTTGCGACACTTTTCTAGACGCCGCTAAAGACATGTTTTGCTGTAGTGTTTCTTGATTTTCAATGATTCGAGCAATGTCCTTCTCGTTGCCAATTGTTGCTGCAATTAACCCTCGTTTCTTTTATTGTATCACTGGTTGTGTTTTGGTTTTGTTTTTGGAATCAAGCTTCGTGAACTTTGTAAGAGGCCGTTGAACTATTTTCTTTAATAAAATTAGAAGGGTACTCTTTTCCCCTAGTTAGGTTTAGAGGGGATTTTAACGAGGCTCGCTTCCTTTCAAAAAAAATTACATAATGCCTATGCAGAAATCTAACGCCGATAACGATCCATTCGCAAGTTGTTTGGTCGTTTGACGGATTCTTCCTCAGTCGACCTCGACCTCTCTCCCCAAAGTTCTCCACAACCGCTTGACGCTCTAAAGGATTAAGAGAGCTGATAAAAATACTATACTTGTGATCATTCATTGAATATATATATTTTATATTTTTTATATAATATATTATGTTCACCCACATTATGAGTGTAATAAAATCCAGTGTTTATTAATTTTAAACTTCTATGCAGCATGTTATATGTTATTCAATTATAAATTTAATAATATAATGTTATTTAAAATAAATTTTTTTTTCATCGAAATAAATAAAATTGAAAAAAATATGATTTGTATTTTTCATATTTATAATTTTTAGTTTAATAATAAATCAACAGTGAAAAAATCATGGTAGAAAAAACGTCTCCAATGTTTGCATGTGTTTTGAATTGCGTTATTAACGTTTTTAAGTCATGTCAATAAAAATATTGATCATTTAGAAAATAATATATTAAAAATGAAAATTTAAAATTTAAATTGTGAAAAAAACCTATAACAACAGAATTGAAAAATGTAACAATTGTTTAAAGGTTTTTTTGCCATTATTCGTATAAATTAAAAATGAACAACTATCTTATTCAGATATTCAAATAAAGAAATATTTAAATTTGATTTTAGAATCTGCATGTATATAAAGAACGAATTAAAAAACAACTATCACATTAAAAAATATAAATAAATACTACTTTTTAATCACTTTAAAATTTTTCAAAAAATAATAATTTAACTCAAATGTCATATGGGTCGCATAAAATTCATACAGAGCGAAGCAAACGCTGCTCGGCGTTGTGGTGTGGTAAATGGGTTATTCGGTTTGGTTTCGGTTCGGGTCATTTCGGGTTTGACTACATTCGGTTTAAATTCGGTTCGGTTCGGGTTTAGTTCGGTTTTAGTTCGGGTCTATGGTGATTTCGGTTTGGGTATCGGGTCAAGACTTTAGTTCGATTGATTTTCGGTTCGGTTGATTTCGGATCAGGTCAATATCGGGTTAATAGGAGATCGATCGTTTTAATCGGGTTTTCAGGCCATGTTAGGTTTTTCCACCCTATACATGACTTTATATAGCATGTATATTTGGCTTTTTAGTGTGTTGTGAGACAATTCAAATCTCATATTTATTTATTTATTTTAATATATTTTTATTTCAGGTTGCCTTCGGTTCGGGTTGCTTTCGGTTCGGGTGAAATCGGTTCGGTTGAAAATCGGTTCGGGTCCATTTTCGGTTCAACTAAAAACCGGTTCGGTTCGGTTTATTTCGAGTTTCAGATCAAATTTAAGTAATCGTGTTCGGGTCGATTTCAGGTCTCGATTCGAATAAATCGGTTCAGTTTTCGAGTCTTGGGTCAAGTTTGCCAGGTCTAGTGGAGCTAGCCAAAGGAAGAACTCTCGCCTGTGTATTTTCAATGACGTAAAACATTAATGTAAGTTTGGCACATAAGTAATGGCGTAAGAAAAAAACTTATTATTTTTAACTTGAAATCGGGCAACTTTATTAATAAACAAAAAAAAAAAAATTAAAAACATAACATTTTAAAGGTTTTAAACATTCAAAAAAATAATAAAAATGACAAATTAAAAAAAAAAACTAAAGGGCTGCTCCGGTCAAATTAGACACTTCCGCTTTGTACCACAGCAAATCTATAAAGTCTGTTGTAGGAAGAATCTCATGGGGAGTCGTCAAAACATGAACTAAATAAAATATCAAATAGAAAACTGTAAATATCTTTTACGTGGTTCCATAGGCTCCGATCCACTATACAGTTCTGATTACATCGGCAAATAACCACAAAAGGGATCAAGCTATCCAATACCACCGACAAACCCAAATCAAGACCAAACGTCGTGAGAAACACTACACGAGCATCAAGCGACCGCAAAAGTATCTAAAAAATATGTCATAAGACAGAGACGTGCCATAAAGATAAAGAAAAGATGTACTACAAAGACAGAGAAAAATAACGCAATAAGATTTATGAAAAGTAGATAACAGAAATGCATAAAATTTTATTAAAAACTAATAAAATAAAAACTAAAGCAAAATATATGAAAACATGGAAAAGATTAAAAACCGATGATCAGCGACCAACACCAAAATTAATGTCGCCGATCGTCGGCAAAAACAAGATAAAAAGTAAAACAAAACGGCTGAGTTGGGAAAGAACAAGTAGCTGAGTTTTTTTTTGGGTTAGGAAGAGAACTAGCGGGTGAGTTATCATAAAAAATACTTATTCCATGAAGTATTACATGGGTTTAAAAATAGTTTGTCTAAAATAAAGAAAAAAATAGTGTAAGTGTAAATTTGAAGTAAAAAAATGAATAGGAACTTGTACAAAAATTAATAAGCATTCGAAATAAGCAATATTAACTTACCTAATAAAGAGATTTTATTGTCAACTAATATAATAAAACATAGAAAAAAAATCAGCTTTCAACCAAACATAGCATAAAACATTAAAAATGCAACAGTGGAAGATGACATTATAAGAAACCTAACATATACGAGTAGTAAATTGTATAAGCTAACCAGCTTCATTCACTTAATGCAATGGCCGTGACCCAGCAAACACCTCGTACTTCGTTTCTGGTACAATTTAATTTGTCGGTAGAGTTTCTAATTTTTACCTTTGAATTATCTAAGAAAAAACAATCAAACCAACATTAAATACTTTACTTTACTAAGTCAGAAGTTTAAATCTTGACATTACGAATGAATTAATTTATGAGAGCGTCGTATCTATAATAAATTTCTAGAATGTTTAATTCAAATTAAACGATCTATTAGTTAAAAGTTGGTGGTTAAAAAAAAAAACAGTTTGCTTTACTAGTTTTCATTGTTAACTATTTCATACGTAGAATTGAATTGGATTGACCAATTGCACCAATACAAATGTTTAAAATCTGCCATTTTACTTTCAGAGAATTAATTTTCCAATAAAAAGCAGAATCTTTTAAGACACTAAATTTAATTTAATTAGAATATTTGAAGTAAAAAACATAATCTTTTGTGTAAAAGAAAAAAAAATCATAACTTGTATTTGTGATGTTTTTTATTATTTTTTAATAAAATTTAGTTGTTATTGTACAAAAACTTTTCTTAATTAGCTCCTGAAGTTCCTCTCAAGATGTAGGCTTGTGCCAACTCTTTGCCCTCCTTCAAGCTTAACCCAACTAAATTAGATGCTAACTGTTATTTTATATATTATCTATTGTTATTTTGATATTTATAATAGAAACAAACTATTTTATATGTAATGTTTATTGTTATTTTGATGCTTAATAATTAGATTTAAAAAAGTTTTTAAGTACTTTTTATTGTTATTTCAGTTAATTTTTATAAAAGAATTTTACTTCGGTAACGGTTAAAAAAAATCGATTAATGAATTTTAGCTAGTTCGGTTGGTTAACCTAATTAACCGTTTAGAGACCCTTGCCTTTCCTTCCACTTGATTTTGTCCTGGTTCGACGACCAGCACTCCACGATCACGAATAATTGGACTCCAGCGGAGGCCACCAAGTCGATCAGACGGTCTAAATGTGTTATGTAATAAAGACATTGGTGAATTCGAAAATTTAGAAATATGGTCTAAAATAATTTTTTCATAAGTATGTAGATTTTCATTTTTCCTTTTACACTCTAAATTAATTTATTTTAAAAAATTATTAACACTAATCTAATTTTTTTTCTTCAAAATAAGTGCAAATTGCTTCCCTCTAATGCCATGTGCGTCCTAGTAAGCTTTCTTGCGTGCTGTCTAAATAACGAAATACAAATTTTATTTATTTATTTATTAGTGTTGGAACATAAAAATGAACACAAAAAATAATAGAGTATTTTTATTCTGATTTAAAATGAATTTTGAAATCCACATTTTATGTTTTTAAAATTATATTTGAATTTGTTGAAATTCTCATTCATTTAGTAGTGATAATTCATTTTTTCCCATAAAAATGAAAGGAAAATTATTATTTTTTTTCTAAAAAAGCTACAATTAATAATTAATTATGTACGACTAAAATGAATGGATTGGACCCAAAGATCAGCAATGATTCTAAGATACTTGTAAAAGTAAATATGGTAGATAGGTGACATTGTGGTCCATTATCCAACAACAAATAAATGTGAGGCTTCATGCCAATGAATTTATCCACAATCCACATCACATGCCGATTCCATGCACTTTTCCTTTTTCTTTATCTGCCTCCATCCTCAGCAATTCAATTTCAACTTCACATTCCACTGCTTCTACATTCCGTCTTTATCTGACTTATTAGTCGATTAATCCATGTCATTATTTAATATGAGAAATAATCATCTCAATTCAGTTTTTCCCATTCACGTTAAGATTTGAACCTATAACCTTACTTAAGGAGCCTAACGTCTTATCTCGCTCATGGGAGGATGTGCATGGTAGATCAAAAAATAGGATAAACTACATTAGTAATCACTAAATTTTTAGGGTGCTTTCACTTTGGTCACCAAAATCGAAAAACCTTCATTACAATCACTAAATTTTTAATCTATTTTTATTATGGTCACTACCATTAACCCAAATAAGAAATGCTGATGTGGCACGTTAAATATTCTTTCCCGAAAAGAACAAATATATAGGTATTGTCAAGACTAAAATTTTGATTAGCGGAACGGTCGTTTATCAATTTCAACAGAGGGAATGATTCGTTTTGCCAGAGGTTTAACAAAGTTTAGTTTTAAGTTACTCTGGCGGTTAACATTGGTGAATCAAAACTAAAAATCTCATTTGAAATTAAAAATTAACTTTTTGATATGTCATTGTTAATCGTCAAATCAGCTTGAAACCAAATTATATTAACCTTTTGGCCAAATGAGTCTTTCTCACCATTGGGATTGATCGCCGACGTCAACATTTTCTAACGGTGATGGCCGTGATGAAATCGAATTAAAAGTTTACTGACTATAACAAAAGTTTTCAATTTTAGTGACCAAAGTGAAAGCGTCTTAAAAGCTCAGTGACAAACAGTGTAGTTTATCCTAAAAAATTAAGTAATTTTGTTTGTTTTGAGCTCCTAAACTATTTTTGGTTATGCAAACCAATCATTCTATAACTACTTAAAGTATAATTGATAGGCGCATTAAATTTTTTTGATTAAATACATTGACACTCATATCAAATAATATAACTAAAATTTTAATTTAAAATTTTAAAAATAATTACAATTTAATTTACATAAAATTAAAAACTAGTAAAATATTTGTTAGTTCTCAAATAAACATGTTTACCTCCAAAAATATTTGTATAATCATGTATTCATCTTAATTTGGAAAAGATCTTCTGGTTCAAACCATTTTAAAACCTATATTTCTCTTCGATTCTTTTGTTTCTGATAAGTTGTAATCGGTTTGAGTATTTGAAACCTAACAATTTTGATTTCGTAATCTTTTTGAAAAATCTTAGAACTCCATATCGATTTTGAAATATATAACTTATGCTTGTTTGCGCAACAATCGTCACTATCAATACTTATTTTTACTGTAGTAAGTTTTTCTACTCTCTAAAACACAATTACATTGGTGTATAATAGTTCTAATTATAATCTCTCAAACATATTTACACAACATAGATTGATTCTTCAACACTATAAATCATGTTTGATTGCACAACAATTAACTCTTATTAATACATTTTTAACACTGGAATAAATAAATTCTAAATTATTACACTAGTCGGTGAACTACTAAGTTGAAATTTTTAATCTATTCTTTATCCCGCTAAACCTATTTGTTGTTGGTATATTCAATCTTTATAACTATGCGTATATATAATTAATTAAGCAATGCTTAGATACAAATAAACCCAGATTATATAGTATATTTGTATCACTCTTACACTGTTCTTAATATGCGTATGCATGCATGCATGCAATAATATTAAAGAAATAAGGTAACATGTTTTACAAATAAAATACAAACCCAATGTATGTTATAAATATAAGCATCAATGACATTCCGACAGGTTACATTCAGACTGACAAATTAGCAAACAAACAAATTAATCCTTAATATAACATTTCATTAAACAAAAGAAGAGGGAAAATTCATAAACAGAAAGTTGGATATTTGGAGTGAAACGATTAGGCTTTCAAGCATTTGAGATTTTATTCATGCAATGTGTACATTTAGTGTCCACCTCCACCACCAGCTCCAAAGCCAGCTCCACCGCCAAATCCAAAGCCCCCACCTCCACCAGCTCCAAATCCTCCCCCCACTCCACCACCACCCCCAAATCCTCCTCCACCTCCACCACCTAGTCCTCCACCAGCACCCGCACCACCACCAACGCCACCTCCTAAGCCTCCACCAAGCCCTCCTCCTGCTCCACCACCTGCACCACCACCTAATCCTCCTCCAGCTCCACCACCAAGCCCTCCTCCTGCTCCACCGCCTAATCCTCCTCCAGCTCCAAGCCCTCCACCCCCACCTAGTCCACCTCCTGCACCTCCACCTAGCCCATGGCCGCTTCCAGCACCTCCACCTAGCCCTCCTCCTGCTCCACCACCAAGACCACCTCCAACTCCACCACCTGCACCACCACCTAATCCTCCTCCAGCTCCGAGCCCTCCACCCCCACCTAGTCCACCTCCTGCACCTCCACCTAGCCCATGGCCGCCTCCAGCACCTCCACCTAGCCCTCCTCCTGCTCCACCACCAAGACCACCTCCAACTCCACCACCTGCACCACCACCTAATCCTCCTCCAGCTCCGAGCCCTCCACCCCCACCTAGTCCACCTCCTGCACCTCCACCTAGCCCATGGCCGCCTCCAGCACCTCCACCTAGCCCTCCTCCTGCTCCACCACCAAGACCACCTCCAACTCCACCACCACCTAATCCTCCTCCAGCTCCGAGCCCTCCACCCCCACCTAGTCCACCTCCTGCACCTCCACCTAGCCCATGGCCGCCTCCAGCACCTCCACCTAGCCCTCCTCCTGCTCCACCACCATGACCACCTCCAACTCCACCACCTGAACCACCACCTAATCCTCCTCCAGCTCCGAGCCCTCCACCCCCACCTAGTCCACCTCCTGCACCTCCACCTAGCCCATGGCCACCTCTCGCACCTCCACCAAGCCCTCCTCCTGCCCCACCACCAAGACCACCTCCAGCTCCAAGCCCTCCACCCCCACCTAGTCCACCTCCTGCACCTCCACCTAGCCCATGACCACCACCAAGTCCTCCACCACCTCCCAGCCCTCCTTTTGAACCTCCAAGCTTATGGCCACCACCAAGTCCTCCACCACCACCTAATCCACCTCCTGCACCCCCACCAAGGCCACTTCCACCTCCTAATCCTCCTCCTGCACCACCACCTAGGCCACCTCCACCACCAAGTCCACCACCACCACCACCTAGGCCTCCACCAATACCACCTCCTCCACCACCACCTAGGCCTCCACCAATACCACCTCCTCCCCCACCACCAAAACCACCACCTCCACCTAGGCCTCCACCACCCCCAAGACCACCTCCACCACCGGCACCTCCACCAAGACCACCCCCACCACCTAGGCCCCCACCCCCACCAATACCACCTCCTCCACCTAAACCTCCACCACCACCAAAACCACCACCTAGACCACCACCAATTCCATGCCTAAAACCCTTCTTATATATCCCACGTCCTAGGCCTCCTCCCTTGGCCTCGAACAAAAATGGACGATGAAGCAAACGCTTTTCTTCATCAACTCCACCGACCCCATGATCACCCACCACAACCAAACCACACAACAAGGCAATCAAAACAAAACGATTCAAAGCGCCCATTGCTACCTAAAACTTAGCTCTCACAACGCACTACTACAACAAGATATAAATAGCAGTATACTAGTGTTAACCAGTCGCTGCAACGAAGATTTAAAACAAATAAAATAAAAAACAAAGAGCCCAACTGTCACGCGTGTAAGAGTAAATGAGTCTCATCTGTCAATGGACAAGCAATTTATTCGTCCAACTGTCCCTCCCGTACCAATCACAGATGCATTGGATTAGGGTTTTGACTTCTCTTTTAAGCTCATTGTTTCCTTTTCTTTATTTTTTTTTATCCTAGATTCACTCAACTTGTTTAAACATTGGATACTTTTGAGAGTGCAAGTTGAAACTCCAGAGAGGTTTACAAGTTCAAACTCTCAACTGTTGAGTGATTCCATTAATGGAGTGTTCTTCTTCTTCTTATTACTATTTTTTATGCCATTAATGAATCTGCAGACAAAGTGTCTCCGCCAGCAATGTTTAGTTGGTTTGGCGAGACTTGTATGACCTGATCGATGCAATTTGATGATACGCTTGAGTTTTGTCTCTTTTTTTAATCGAGTTTTTTTTTATAACTACGGATATCTAACCTATTAGTGAACTAACCTAGATTAGGTTTTACAGAGGTTATTGTGGGACGACTCTCTCATTCTAGTTTTTCTATTCACAACATCAAAATTCAAACTCCTAACATGAAACGTTTAAGGGACCTAGCGAAATGTTGTTAGTAATCAGGTGAGTTTATCGGGTAGTATTAATAAATTATAAGCAAAATGTTCATGTAAGATGAATGAACTTGACAATTAAGTGAGTTTGTTTGGTAGTAATAATAAATGTGTTATATTCTTGTGAAAAAATATTACAATTCTTTAAAATCTAAAATATAAAATCTTACTTATCCAAAAAAAAATTAAAATCTTAAACTTAAAACCTTAAAGTCTAAACTCTACACCCTATATCTTAAATATTAAATTCTAACCATAAATTTTAAACCCTATCACCTAAATCTCTAAATCATAAACCTAACCTCAGATTTAGCTAGCTTATACAGATATATCAAAGTTTTTTCCATAATAAATTACTTATTAATTGTTTGTTTATTACAATGTAATCCTTATATTCCTTAGCGATAATACTATTTCTTATAGTGACACCAACAAAATGAGTATTTTTTTCTCGGAAAATTTAATTTATTATTAAGATAGTCATACAAGTCTAGACCTGAATTATATGTCTCGTTAAAAATCTCTCAAATCCTAATTGGTGGAAAAGAGTACAATACAACATGGAAATATACGGGAATAAAATCCTAACGTTTTGCTTGGACAAAACAAACGCCAAAATGTACTTAATCTGAACAGCACTGCTTAATTGCGAGCATTCTTATCTCCGCTGCTCAAACTAATTACTCCACATATGGTAGGGTTCACTTTTATGACAAATGGATATGGATCCTTGCTGAAGAAGAAGCTGTGAATGGAGTAGATCAGCAAGCAAATGCTTTGCATGAATTCGGACATACTCTCGGCCTCGACACCAATGCCATTATAACTGCAGTCGTGAATGCATCTTTTACACCCGGATCGACCAAAAAAAATGATACTATTGTAGACACTACATAATTATAGATCCTCTAAAAAATAATGGGTAAATTACACCATTCATCACTCAACTATCTTTTTACTCCTATTTTGGTCACTCAATTTTCAAAATTTTTAATTTAATAACTGAACTTTCGAATTGTTCATGTTTTATTCACTTTAAATCATTTTATTAATATTTTTTATGATCTGACATATTTTATTATTATTATAAAAATGATTTAAAATAAAAAGAAATCATATTTATTATTATTAAATATAAAATGGTTTTAAAATATTTAAAATTAAAAACTAAAATCCCAAACTCAAAATGACAAACCTCACACCACTCTAACCCTCACCAGCATCCCCCACTCGTTCACCCATGACTTCCTTAAAGTCTCATCTTCTTTTGCACCTATATACCCACCAAGAACCTTAGATCACCATTGTTATTGGAGTCATAGGCGGAGGCATGTTATACAATGGGGTGTCTGATGACACCCAAAATTTTTGAATTTTTTCTATATAATTTATATATAAAAAATTAAAAAAATATATAAATAATATTCCTTTTATAAATAAAATAATACATATTTATAAATAAAATGACATCTTTTTATAAATAATTAATTCATCTAAAATTCCGCTAAAAATGACACCCCTTAAATAAATTTTTGACTCCGTCATAATTGGAGTCCTTCAACTGTAGTTTTAATTGAGTTCCTTGAAGAATATTTGGGGTGTGAATTTACATCGTCTATGGCTGCATATCGATTGCAACTTTTGTAGCTTTTCCAATGAAATATTTGATAGAAAAAATAGCACCGATATTCACAACTTTTGGCTTCCCCATGACGTTTGTGTTCAATCCAATTGCAGGAAGCGATCAGAGGTGGGTGAACGGGTGGGTGACTACTGGGAAGATGAGACTTTTAAGGAAGTCACCGACGAATGTATGGGTGATGTCGGTAAGGATAAAAGTGGTGTGGAGTTTGTCATTTTAGTTTGGAAATGATTTGGGGTTTTAATTTTTTATTTTAAATATTTTAAAATTATTTTTATATTTAATAATAATAAAATCTATTTTTTATTTTAAATCATTTTTATATTTAATAATAAAAAAACATATCAGGTCATAAAATTATTAATAAAATAATTTAAGTGACTAAAATAGGATCAATTTAAAAGTTTAGCTATTAAATTAAAATTTTTAAAAATTAAGTGATCAATATAAGAATGAAAAGATAGTAAAAATGGGTAAACTATCACAACCATAAAGGCCACTACGATTCTCTTTTCTCGTTCAATAATTACTGTCACGATCTTCCTTCGACAATTCTTATTTTGTGTCATCAGAATATTAACATCAACAATTGAGGCGATAAGTATATATTTTCGACCATAAAAATCAGTCGAGATGTTTAACCTCGAATTCACCAGTTTTGTATTTATTTTAAGCTCTCTCCATGGCTTGACTTTCCTAAACCCCATGAAGCTTTCGTATTGAATTTTTTCCGTGGATAACTCTACTTAACCTTCACAAAACTTTTGTTTTGAGTTTTTTTTATGTCTCTCTGGTATGATGTTTTTTCCTTAAAAAATGTATAAATTAAAGGGTAAAGTACACAAATGGTCACTAAATTATTTCTAAAATATAAAATGGTCATCAAACTTTTAAAAATTACATAATGATTATTAAATTTTAGTTTTTATTACAAAATCAGGTTAGCAAAAATGCAGGTGCAATACATTGCTGTTTTAATGATTATGCAAACAGATTAAAAGTCATTTGAGGCTTCTCATGACACAGAGTTTCAAACAATATCCATTACCTGCTGAAAGGCAGCAACCATAGATTAACCATCACAGAGTGGACAAAGAGTTTCAATGATTAGCATAGATGGGAAAGTAAGTTTTCCATCGTCCCAACACAATTCGAGATCTTAAGACGATTTGGTGTAGAGGCGGATACCGATGGCCAAACCGACGATGGCGAGGGGAACCAAGAATTGAAGGAGCTTGACTATGAACTCAGATGTCTTGTCCTGATTATAGCTAGGCTGTGTCGGGGGTACATATTTGGTCTTCTTGGGGATGGTTGAGACATCGATCTCTCCGACACGGTATTGATCCATCATGTCTATGGTACTATCGCTATGGCCGACGTCCTCGAAATCATCAGTGGCATCCTTCCCTGCATAATATACATATGAAAACCATGTCTAGCTCTCGGTCATATGTGTATTTCAGAACATGAAAGAGTCCGATACATATGGATTTGAAGTTTGCACCTGTTGCTGATAACAACACTTCATCACCACCGGGGTGGTCTTCCAAAAACTTTGTCACATCGTAAACCTGTTTCAAGAATGAGACGGAGATCGAAATAATGTAAAAAGATTACATAATCTATAGAAAGAATGAGAAGAGCTCTTCATTCACCTAGGGAAACAAAGAAACTAAAGAGATCACCGAATAAGCCACAGTCCACAACGGAGAACAATAAAAAAAAAAAAAGCAAAATGACCAGCATAGTTCTTCACATTTAATCAAGTTCAAGAGACACTGCAGCTATGACCTGTTTTTACTGAAAATTCGAAAAATCACATCAGCTATCGAACCTGACCGATCTTCAGTGGATCCGAGCTTACATTTCACCACTTAGGCTGCTTAGAACTTATGCGACCTATGACTAACAGAAGATGCAACTCCATGAATCAAAAGCTGAATCATCAAGTGAATGAAATACCTCATAAATCCAAAGGTAATCTGCATTCAACTAAGGCAGCATCCTCTAAATCTTAAGCCAGAGCTCACCCTTTTTATGTTTGACATATCTTTATAAAGCAAGATCAACAATGGTGTCTAATGTTAGAGGCAAAGGCTGAAAGTATGATAGCTCTTCTTAGTTGGCTCTAGAGGCTATCTACAACCACACCTAGGCCCTTCATACCAAAGGGAATCAAGCATTAAGTTCTTCTAAATCCTTCATAGTTCAGAAGAGTATACAGTTCCCCCATATTCAAAACCCCCAAATTCTTGTTAATGGGTTCAACAAACCAATCAAAAACCAAACAAATAAAACATTAGAAAAAGGCAAGCTTGAGAGTACCCAACATGTCAAAAACATGCAAATTCCATACCTTTGACATTAAACAGACATACCAACACATGAAAATGAAAAAAGAAAGAAGAGAAGACCTTGGCATTGATGATGAGCCAACAGTGTTTGCGATGGTTGTGCTGAGAGACTTGAGCAAAAGTGAACACCTTTCCAACACTACCCATTTTGCTTCTTTCCAACCTCGCACCCTGCCTTAACCTAACTGTTTGTATTTAGAGCAAATAAAGAGAGATTTACGAGTTATCTGTTGGTTAACCAACTGTATATATAGAGCAGCAGCTTAATTGAATTGGCGGAAAATAATAAATGTTGGGAAAGAAAGAGAGGTGACAAGTCATTTACCGTTGAGTTTGGTTGGTTGGTAGTTAATGGGAAGTCTGGAAGTGTAAATGTGGCCTTTGTTTTCAAAGATGTCAGATATGTCTGGCGAATGAGCTTCCCCTTTAATTCATGGAAGATAAGCATGGGAATTACTGCGGGTAAATCTACAACAAAATAGAGTCTCTTTACTCACCCAATCAGATTTCCACCTTGCTGCCTAAGGACCACTGCGATTGGTCGAGACAACCAAAATGAGAAGAAGAAAAAAAGAAGATAAAACGTTTAAAGCAATCGAAAACTAATTTCATAGGTAGAGAGAGAGAGAGACTTACTGGAGGGTGAGAAGTCCTCATAGGGAGTGTTCTTCGTTGGGTGTTTAGGGATATTTTTTTTTGAGAAAAATATTAAGGATGTTTGGAGATTAAATTTAGGGAAATAAAATATATTTAAAAATATTTAAGAATTTTGGGTGAAATGCAGGTGACATTTTAATTTTTTAATTATTTTTCCAAAGCTGTGAACAATTTACGTTATAAAAAATATTAAATAAACTCAGGATGCCACATGCAGATGGTATTTTCCACCTAAAAAATATTAAAAAATTCAGAACGTCACCTGCAGGTGGCGTATCCCACCTCCATTGTTCAATTTTTCGTAGTTTCCAAAATAAAACTTAAAGCCCACAATTTCCCTAAATATAATTTCAAGGGGCAATATTCCCCTAATTTCTCCAGTGTTAAAAGGTACGTCTTTTTGGCTTTCTTAGGTAGGGTTGGCTGGTTTTTGGTGGCCCATGACGAATCTAAAAAATGAGTCATAAATTAAAGATTTAAATTGCAATTGTGGTTGTATTTACGGTCGTGTTACGTTTATCGTGGTTGCGGACATTACAAACGCTATTTCGGTCACCGTGAGTATTGTAGTTGTGAAATTTTTTAATAACATACGATGTTGTGAACATAACGGTTGCATGTATCACGGTTTCAGATGGTACCGCTATCGTCATATAAAGGTCATTGTTGTGGCTGCATATCGTTATTTAAATCCATGTCCCTAATAGCAAGTAATGATAAAAATTATATTTTAAGAGTATGTCCATAGTAACAAGTATTGAAAAATCAGGCTCTTAATATCAAATATTGAAATTTTTTGAATTTTAAGAGTATTCCCATAATAACAAATGTTAGAAAAAAATCGGGCCTCTAATAACAAGTATTAGAAAAAATGAATTTTATGAGTATTGAAAAAAATGGGGCCGTAATAACAAATATTAGAAAAAAATTGATCTTTAACAATAAATATAATTTGAAAAAAATTACAAACATGTAACTTCCCTAAGTAGTGGTCCCTAGGCTGACGCTATTATTGCCCTGGCCTAGGGTCGTGCCTGTTCTTAGTCATCCAAAGTCGAAGCACCGTAATCGGAAAGATCTAACCCAAGAATCGTTTCCTACCTATACATTATGTTTTAGATAAAGTTCCAACAACCAAAACGACATCATTTTGATGTGAAGATCCTCGCTCCATCCGAATCTAGAAACGTTCAACTTTTTCATTAATGAAAATATTGTTCACTGAAAAAATAAGACCGAACTGATAAAATGGTGTAAATAATGAGGGTTTAATTTATTATATTTTTGAATTAAGACTAAATTGATTGAATATGTAAACATAGATAACTAAATGTGATATCATACAAAATTTCTTAATTGCACTAATAACTATTTCGTAACATTTAAAGTTTAATGACCAAAACAAACATTTTAACATAGTTTAATGATCATTTGTGAACTTTACTTAAATCACTTTTATATAAAATGTTTTCTTTGTGTGATAAAATCTAGTAAAGTGCATATTTACACTATAAAACATAAATCCTAAATTTATAACCTTATGGTCTAAATTCTAAACACTAACATTAAATTTTATACCCTAAAGCCTAAACCCCAAAACTTTAAAAAGAAGAACTTTGATACACAATTTGCGTAAATTAGAGTTTAGGGTTTATAATTTAGAGTGTTAGAGTTAAGATTTTAGGTTTCAGATTTTAAAGAAGGCCGGTCAAAATTAGGGGTTAGAGGTTTAGTTTAGGGTTTATAATTTATGGGTTTAAATAGTAGGGTTTAAAATCCAAAATTTAGGGTATAGAGTAAAGTTTAGAGTGTCAGGATATTAGGTTTTAGATTTTAAAGAAGGTTTGAGTAAAAAAATTTACATATGTTATGTATAAAAATAGAACTCAAACTTTAAATCATAAATTAAGCTCTTAACCCTTTAACCTAAAAGGCTTATGTCAACTTTAATTTACACATCATATGTTTCAAAGTTTTTTTCCATCAAGTAAATATATATAAAAAATTGTGTTCTGATTTTAGGAAAGAATTATGATAGGACGAGCCATTTAAATGGGCTTTAATTTTACGTATTTACTTTCATCCGTATTGAGCTTGAGTAATATAATACTTCGTCGTTTTATGTGAATAATTAATAATTGTAATTCCTCTGTGAGGTATAAAAAGGAGAATGGGTGACAACAAAGGACCATTTCCGTTATTTCCCCCAAATTTAGTTTTCTCTCTTTTCCCTCCCAATCGGTTATTTCTGTTACTCTTCTTCTTCATCAGAATTCTCGTCCTTTTTTTACTTGGATTCTTGAATTTCTTGTTCTTGAGAATTGGCTCGTACCTGAACAGCAATGGTGGCGGCAGCAGCAGCGACTATGGTCAACTCCGCCGGAGGGTTACTGGCGATGCTTAACGAGAGCCATCCCCAATTGAAGTCACATGCTCTCTCTAATCTGCTCATCTTAGTCGACCAATTTTGGCCTGAGATCTCCGCTAGCGTTTCTATCATGTAATCCTGTCCATTCTTTCTGTTTTTCTTCATCTTCTTTCTTTTAGTTAGTGTTCATGGTTTGGTTGTTTTGATATCATCCATGGGCGGGAAAATTGAAGGAAAGAAAGTGAAGAAAGCTTTGTATGGTTTCTGTGAAAACGGCTGAGAATTTAGTTTTAATTCAGCGAGTTGAGTGGGTACATTTGGAACTTTGATAAGCCAAGGTTGTTTCACTTCTTCGTGGAGATTTCTGCATGTTTTAATCTTTTAGTTTTTAGATTAGGTTTTATTATCTGGAAAAGAGTGTCGAACTAATTATAGCATTTTTGGGGAGGATTGCTTTAATTACGGTATCTGTGTTTTTAAAAGAAATGAGTTTCAAATTAGAAAGAACTAGCGGCAGCTATTGGGCAATGTGGGCAAGACAGGAAGTTATAACTGCTGACTGTAATTGACTAAATCAATGAAGATTGTGATTTAATGTTTACTTGAAAATTTTTGTGCATCTCTTTTGGTTTGGGGGGAAAAGGGAGGAGAGTTTTAGGTTCAACTTCATTCATCTGCTTTCAGTTTATTGTGTTTTTCAGAAAATTTTGTGCATAGATAGTTTTTACAAGTTATGTGGCCAGCATGAGTTTTGATTACGAATACTGATATTATGCTTTTGTTTTACAGAAAAAGTTTAAATGAAGATGAAGAATTTGGCCAGCATCATAGACGACTTGCTGCGTTGCTTCTCTCAAAGGTCCTTCTCTCATTCCCTCTCAGTTCGTGCATTCTCTGAACAAGTTTTTCACAACCAAGTTGCTGATTAGAAAATTTAATGATCCAAAGAAATACATTTATCTGTGAAACCCAAGCTGATCATTGTTTTGAGTTGCATTCTCTAAATTCTAATTGCTTTTGCATTTAACTCTTGTTTTGTTTATGCTTACTTATTTGGAATAGATATTGGTATTTCCCTCAGGTCTATTTTTACTCGGGTGAGCTCAATGATTCATTGTCTTATGCTCTTCGAGCTGCCCCCCTTTTTGATGTTTCTGAGGATTCTGATTATGTCCATACTCTCGTTGGTAAGAATTTTGATTTTGTGCTAGGACCCCTTATCCTTTCTTTTACTAAACTGTGGCATATACCACTTGCTATGATAGCTAAATACAGAGGCAAGGAAAGGAAAGCCCCCAAAAAAGAAAAAGAAAAGACTGTCAGGGAGAAATAGAATTGAAAACTTGTTAATAGTTATATGAAACAAAAACAAATACCCAAATGAGTATTTCTATGAAAATGTGATCCTCATTAATGGGGACTCTTTAGTGTTGCCCCTATGGACCTATGCTCACCTAGGCATGCATCTTGACAATAATGAGTTTGTTTAATTGAGATAATTAGTATGTTGGTTATGTTGCATTTCGCTGCAAGTGAGGGTCTATAAGAGCCTTAAAAGATTGATTTAGTGTTGTTAATATTGTATTTCAGTTGTTCTAAATTTGACATTCCAAGCAGTTGACTTGTTATGCGCTTAATTTCAGCCAAGGCGATAGACGAGTATGCCAGCCTTCGTTCAAAGACAGCAGATTCAAGTGACGTAGCAGCAGAAGTTCACCCTCGCTTGGAAGAAATTGTTGAAATGATGCTGGATAAGTATGTAGAGATTACTTTCGTACCTTATGAAAATGTGTTGGAGTTAGTCTACCTATCTTATTGTTCTTCATTAGGTGTATCCTGGATGGAAAATACCAGCACGCCGTGGGAGTTGCAATTGATTGTCGGAGACTGGATAAACTTGAGGAAGCAATAACAAGGAGTGATAACGTTTGTGGGACTTTAGCGTATAGCATCAATGTCTCTCATTCTTTTGTTTATCACCGAGAATATCGACAAGAGGTAAGGAGGTTTCCTTATTTGTTTATAATAGATTTGTAGTTTAATAAGTGATATAGCCACTAAGTTCTTTTTTTTTCTTTTTTTTTTCCTTTTTCCCTTTTTTTACAATTAATTAGAAAAGTTTGCATTCTTATTAGTTTCTTTTTTCTGGAAATTTTGGTTCAGCCTGGCATCTTTTGCAAGATCCATAATGCAAGTTATGTCTTCGATTCTGGCAGGTGTTTCAGCTTCTTGTTATGGTGTTCCAAAAGCTGCCATCTCCTGATTATTTGAGCCTTTGCCAGTGTCTCATGTTTTTGTATGAACCTGAAGGTGTTGCAAATATATTGGAGAAACTTCTCCGCTCTGAAACTAAGGAGCATGCTCTTTTAGCTTTCCAAGTTGCATTTGATCTTGTGGAGAATGAGCATTGGGCTTTTCTCTTAGATGTAAGAGATCACCTTTCGGCTCCCAAATCTTTGCCTTCAGAATCAGTACAGCTAGGATCCCATGACCCTAATCATGCTGGAATTGAAAATTCTACTGCTCCAGAGGATGTTCAAATGACAGATGGATCTTCTTCTGTTGCCAAAAATGTGCCTGAGACAGATCCTAAAGAAGCTATGTATGCTGAGAGACTGGCAAAAATCAAAGGAATTTTGTCCGGAGAGACATCGATTCAATTGACTCTACAATTCTTGTTCAGTCATTGCAAGTGAGACACCAATTTATTCTGTGCTGTCTTTTGGTGAAACTAAATTCTTATTGCCTTTAATTCTGAAACCATTAACTGTGGTGCTTTGTCTTAGGCCCGACACATTAATTTCGGCAACAATACTGAACTCTGTTAACATGAAGTATAGCATTCGTCATAGTGCTGCAATCTATGCAAATGCTACAAGGTATGCTGGAACAACCCAGAATACTTTCCTGATGAGAGATCTGGTAAAACATTTTTCTTGCTGCATCTTTGCTCATTCTTTTATACTGATAATCGTGTTGTGTGTACTTACTCTAACAGTTGTGCTCATCAGGTCTGCTTGAAGAGTGCCACCAACTGGAACAAATTCAATGCAACAGCTGGGCTTGGTATTATTTACAGAGGACATCTGCAGTCAGGGAGGTCTTTGATGGCTACATACCTGCCCCAAGGTGATGCTGGTGGTGGTAAGGGTCCATACACTGAGGGCGGGGCACTATATGCTTTGGGTCTTATTCATGCCAACCATGGTGAGGGCATTAAGGAATTCCTTCTTGATAGGCTACGCAGCTCTAATGTTGAGGTATATGAATTCCATGGCTATACATATCTTCATTCTTTAAAACCAATAGGCCTTTAAGTTTTAGAGAAATGCTCAAGTGTCAACTTCCCATCTACACATGCTTAAATAATCAAGAAACCTTTGCTCATCAATTTGATATTTCTTACCTCTATTTAATCTGAGAGTATTTGGATTGTCCTATAGTTAGTGAAAATGGTTTTATCATCTAAGTAATTAAATATTGGATAATTTTGTGCAGGTTATCCAACATGGTGCATGCTTAGGTCTTGGTTTGGCAGCTCAAGGAACAGCTGATGAACAAATCTATGAAGAAATCAAACGTGTGCTTTATACTGACAGTGCAGTTGCTGGTGAAGCTGCTGGCATCAGTATGGGTTTGCTTATGGTTGGAACTGCAGGAGAGAAGGCAAGCGAGATGCTTAGTTATGCACATGAAACTCAACATGACAAAATTATTAGGTAAAGTTGGATTTTCTCCGATCTAGGTGTATAGCTTGGTTTTTGTCCGGGTACTGGTCTTTACTCGTTGAGTTGTATGGTTTCAGGGGTTTAGCATTAGGGATAGCTCTTACAGTTTATGGAAGGGAAGAGAAAGCAGATGCATTAATAGAGAAGATGACTCAGGATCAAGATCCAATACTACGTTATGGTGGCATGTATGCATTAGCATTGGCCTATAGAGGAACTGCAAACAGCACGGCTATTCGTCAGTTGCTGCACTTTGCAGCATCCGATGTCAGTGATGATGTTAGGAGAACTGCTGTTTTAGCCCTGGGGTTTGTCCTTTACTCTGAGCCAGAGCAGGTAGCTGCCGTTCTTTTTCTTCTGTATGTGGGACGTGATCAATGTTTTTGTTGCACCATTCATCATATTTTTCTAACTGTAATGCACCCTCTGGTTTGCCCATTGGGTTCTGAATTCTTGAAGATCTCACTGTTTTGTCTGGTAAAAACTGCAGACTCCTCGAATTGTCTCCTTACTATCTAATTCTTACAACCCACATGTTCGATATGGCGCGGCACTTGCAGTTGGCATTTCATGTGCTGGCACAGGACTGAGTGAGGCCATATCTTTGCTAGAACCCTTAACAGCTGATGTTGTTGGTTTTGTACGTCAAGGTGCCCTCATTGCGATGGCTATGGTCATGATCCAGATCAATGAAGCTAGTGATTCACGAGTTGGATCATTCAGGTATTCTGCTACTGCGTCATGTTCCTTTTCCTCCTTTCCTCTGGATGTGGAACAAATCTACACATCTATGGCTTTCTTTGCTAACTCTTTTAATCGCCTTAATCTAGGGAAAAATTGCAAAATATGATCCAAGATAAGAAAGAAGACCCAATGAGCAGGATGGGAGCAACCTTGGCCTCTGGGATCATTGATGCTGGTGGGGGGAATGTGACCATAAGATTGGTTTCCAAGACAAAGCAGCACAAAGTCACTGCCGTTGTTGGTCTTGCTGTTTTTAGCCAATTTTGGTATTTGCATCCCCTCTTCTATTTTGTGAGCTTGTCATTCTCTCTCACAGCTTTTATTGGGCTGAACTACGACTTGAAGGTTCCGAGATTTGAGTTGTTATCGAATGCAAAACCTTCTCTTTTTGGGTATCCCAAGTCAATTACTCCACCCTCCGCTACATCATCTGTTAAACGTGCTCATGCTGTCCTGTCAACTACATCCAAGGCTAATGCTAAGGCAAATAGAGTGGTAGAAGAAAAGGCAAATGCCGAGACTTCCTCTCTTCAAGTGCATTTGTTGTTCTGTCTGATGCCTGTTTGTGTCCACGTTTTTACTAACCCTTTTTGTCAAACATTCATTTTGTTGGACAGGTTGATAGCCTTCCGGAGAAGAAAGCAGAGCATGAGGCCGAGCCGTCATTTCAGACTTTGATCAACCCTGCAAGAGTGGTCCTTGCACAGGAGAAGTTCATCGACATGTTAGAAGTCTGCAGATACGAGCCTGTAAAGCCGGCACCATCTGGGTTCGTTCTTCTTAGAGACCGGAAACCAGATGAACAGGAGGAGTTCTGGCTCATAGATGTACCTTTGCCCCCGCCAATTCCAGACTTTGATGGATTAGCAGCAGCAGCAGCAGCAGCACAACAGGGTTCTTCATCAGCCACGGCCGCTGGTGGATCAGCAGCAGCAGCACAACAGGGTCCTTCACAAGATACAGACGTTGATGATGAAGCTTAGTCCCCTCAACCTTTCCAGGACAGGTGAACATCCTAATTTTGACAAACTCTGGAACCCAACAGAACCAATTATCTTTTAGGTAGACACGGGCAGCATTGTGACATTACAGTGAAAAACCAGGGGAAAACTGCTCAACTTACGAATTTCATAGTTAATTACTCACATTCTTAATCTCCCAATGAGATGTTTAGACATAAACCCGATTTGGTTAATAGCATTGTTCATAAAAACCTTGGCAAAAAGGTTTTACTTGTATGTAGATTTTTTCATTGCTCGGCTTGTAGCCTTTCACAGGTTGAGTCTTCAATATAAATAAGTTCTTTTTTCTTTTTTTAAAAAGAAATTAGTAATTTGGTCTAATTGAGATATTATATACTAATAATATAATTTTATTATTTAGATTTAATAATAAAAATTGTAGAAAATTAATGGATGGTAACGAAAATAAAAAAGAGTGATAGTGACGATTTTACCAAAAAATAGTTTGGTTACTAAAATAGAAAAGCGAAAATAGTTGGGTGACTAGTGGTGTTATTCACCCTAAATTTAGTTTTATTTAGGGCGACGTCAAAATTTTCTGAGGGGCCGAACTTGAATTGTAAATTTTTGTGGGAATCAAAATGTAGTTTTAGAAGCATTTAATCACAACTTTATAATTTTAAGGGGGGGGGGGATGCAATTTTACCATGTATTCTTTTTTAAAGGGACTTGCATTTAATTTTACCATTTTAGGGGCCATGCCGTACCAGCTACTTCGCCTTTGGTTGTATTATTATAAATTTTCTCTTAAAAACAAATAAATATGAGAAGGACAAATGTAAAACTAATTAATTAAGATTACTTGTAGATTGAGATTTTAATATTATAAAGAATTTCTTCGCAATCTGTACAGTAACATAACTATTTAAAGCGACTCGATACAAACATTGTTATAATTACTTGCAACTCAAATTTTTCTTTACTTTCAACTATCTTAGGAACAGACTACTAAAAATTCAGTTGACATTCTTTTCTTTTCTGAATTTAATACTTATTAAAATTAAAACTCTTATTTTCCTTCTTCCTAAGTAAAAATGTTCAAAAAAAATATTCTCTTACTAAACATCAATTAAGCAAGTAAACAACAACGAAAACTCATTTCACGCAAGTTAATCATAAAACCTAAGAACCTTTTTTACAAATAATACTCACAATCTTGATGGATACAGAAAAAATACAATAAAATTATAAGAAAAGTTTACAAAACTAGAATAGATTAATCATATTATTCGATGATTTCTTCAAAAATTATTAAAGTGCACAAACTAGCTGTTAAAGCATAAAATAAGATCATACAAGGAGATGGTTAAAACCTAATCAAACAATTAAAAATAGTTATATTTTGATACAAAAGCTGTGTAAACAAAATTTACACAACCCTTCTATAAAATTAATCGAATTTTTCTATTTGTATAAACATGTCATTTGAGAGTGGCCAAAATATGAACAATTTGAAAGTTAAGTTATTAAATTAAAAATTTTAAAACTCTTGTAACACCCTCGACCCGGATGCTGCCATTGGGCCACAAGCCCGAACCACTCCCATAAAATTTTCGCTTTTAAAAGCCAGTAAAAGAAATTCAACCTTATAAATCCAAACGCGACATATCAAGCATTTAAATCCATACTTACTTAAAACATTCAAAATAGTTAAAGGAGCTCCAAATACAATAATAAAACATTTGACCCATACAAGTTAAATCAAATAGAGTTACAATTACATAGGGTCCTACGAATACATAGCCCACTACATCTAAGTACTTGTACTCTACCAAAGGGACAATGCTGGATCCTTGCTTCGATGGTGCTCCGCTACGCTCGAACTACCTATTAACCTGCGAACGGAAACAACGATTCCGAACGCTGAGCTAACAAAGCTCAATGGATGCACAACCACTCGACCATGCTTCAGGTGAATCATAATTAAGATCATACTATGAAATATGATGTCAAGATAGGATAAAGCAATGACGCTACCATAACCGCCTAAACACATGCTATAGAACAATCAACACCTTAACAATATCAACATATAAATAAACAATCTCAAATCGAGCTACTCGGAATCTTGCGTAGAGCGATATACTCTAAATCTCACATCGAGTCTTCGCTCAAAATCTCGCATCGAGCGGGGCTCGGAATCTCACATCGAGCAAATATCATCACTCGGAATCTCACATCGAATGGCCTTCATGTGTTGCAACACTCACTCACTGGGTATCTAGATCCCATCAAACATGGACTCATAACCAAACAAGTGCCCTTACCTGGCACAACCACAATTGATCCACCAAGGGTCCCTAAAACTCACTTACCAAGCAATTTACTTTCATTTCAATACTCAATTAAGCATTTAATCCATATAGCAAGAAGGAACACACATATTCTCGATTTTACCAGTCATTTTATATCATAAGGGACCCATTAGAACCTTAGTCGCAAATTATAGAACCCCGAACTCAAAACGTAAAAACTTGGGCAGATTGTCCAGCGAGTATCGATACTCATAAGTGAGTATCAGTACTACTCTCTAAGTATCGATACTCCCCAATGAGAATCGATACCCCAATTAGATTCGAAAGAATTGGCCATCGCCTCATACCGATACGCTCATTTTCGTATCGGTACTCTATATCTGTACTAGGATTGACCTGTACCGATACGCCTACTATAGCGGACCGGTATGTAAAGCCTTTCAAGGAAATACAACAGTGGGTACCGATACGCCTCTAGCGTACCGATACTCCAAAGCATTACTGGAATTCTGATCTAATGAGGGGTACCGATACACGGAGAGGCGTACCCGTACGCCTCACACAGATCGTCCCCTAAGATACGAAGGAGTACCGATATGCAACCACTTCGTACCGGTACTTGAGCCCCGATTTCGAAACCTAGAGCTCGAAAAGTCACCAAACCCTCCATTAACCTCCATACTTAAGACCCAAAATGTTTTTACCAATTATGAAGAGTTATTAGGTGAGTTTCAAACTATTTTTACCCTTAAACATCAACAATTACAAGTTTTGCCATGGATGACCAACCAAGCTCTAACTTATCCAAACACCACAATTCAAGCAAGCTTAGCAAAATGACGATGCACATGAACACACAGAAGTTAGAAGTGTACTAACCTTGACTCACTAACTGAGAAAAGCCCACAACATTCCACTTCAAGCTTGTTTCTTCCCTTGAGGCTTTGAACAATCTCCAACCTCTTTAACTACAAGGAAGTGTTGTAAACGAGTTACAACATGGTTTGGAGATTAAGAGAAGCTTAAAAGATGATTTTACCACAAGAAAGGGGATTAAAAACACCATTCCCGTCCTCACACTAAAACCCTCACAAAACCTCTCTTCTCACCATTGCTAGCAAAATTTACCTTGGATTGTAGATCCTCAGATGCCTAACAACTTTCCATTCTACACAAATTCGGGATTCCAACACAAAACTAACAAAGGTAGAGCATTTTCTTTTAACTCTAATGGAGATAAGATGAAAAGTTTGGGAGAACTTTTGAGGGACAAGGTGACTTCATTACCTTACAAAAATCTGCAACTCTTAACTCTTCCCACTCTCATCTTTTTTTATTTGTGAGATTACCATAATGCCCCTCTCTAAAGCCCCATAACTCAAGCCCAAAACCAAACCAAGCCCACCAAGGTTTAGTAAACCAAACAACATAGCCCAAACGTGAGGCCCATGCCTCGGTTTAGCCCGACGCTCAGATTCTAAAACTTGAGTTGTTACCACTCTCCCCTCCTTAAAGAAAATTTCGTCCTCAAAATTTACCTGGTGGAAACAGATGTGGGTAGAGTTCTCTTATTTCAGCCTCGACCTCTCATGTAGCCTCTTCAATCCCATGGTTCCTCCACAACATCTTCACTAGGGGTATACACTTGTTACGAAGCTCTTTAACCCCTCTATCAAGCACTCTCATAGGCTTCTCCTCATATGTCAAGTCTGTGTCGACCTTTACCTCCTCGAGCGATAGAACATGCGAAGGATCAGAACGATAGTGTCTCAACAAAGATACATGGAAAACATCGTGGATATGTGATAACTCCGAAGGCAAGGCTAGCCAATATGCTACAAGCTCGATCCTCTCAACCACTTCGTATGGTCCAATATACCGCAGACTCAGCTTGCCCTTCTGTCCAAAACGAAATATCCTTTTTCAATGAGATACTTTTAAGAACACTTTTTTCACAAATCTCGTACTCGATATGCTTGCGCTTTCTATCCTCATAGGCCTTCTATCGATCAAAGGCCGCTTGCAATCTTTCTCTGATGATGCGAACCTTCTCTTCGGTTTGTCTAACCAAATCAGACCCCACGATCCTCTTCTCATTGAGCTCGGTCCAACACAATGGTATTCTACCTCTACGCCCGTACAAGGCTTCGAGAGGGGCCATCTTGATACTTGATTGATAACTATTGTTGTATGCGAACTTAACTAACGGTAACTGTTCTTCCTAACTTCCTTCAAAATCTACGACACAACACTGAAGCATGTCCTCAAGAATCTGGATAACCCGCTCAGACTAGCCATCGGTCTGAGGATGGAAAGCTGTACTAAAATGCAGCTCAGTGTCTAAGGCACTATGAATCTTCTTCCATAACCTTGTTGTGAACCGCGGATCCCTATCCGATATGATCGAAGATGGCACTCCATATAACCTCACTATCTCCTTGATGTACAATTGAGCCAACCGCTCTAATGTGAAATCCATGCGCACGGATAAGAAATGAGCAGACTTGGTCAAACGATCCACTATTACCCAGATTGCATCATGCTATTTTTGACTCATCAGCAAACCCGTAACAAAATCCATGGTGACATGATCCCACTTTCATTGTAGAATCTAAATCGGCTGTAGTAACCCTGATGGAACTTGATGTTCCGCCTTCACTTGATGGCAAGCTAAGCATCTCGTCATAAACTCAGAAACATTCCTCTTCATGCACGACCACCAATAATAAGGTCGAAGATCTTGGTACATCTTGTTGCTCTCCGAATGCAAGGTGAAAGGACTACGGTGTGCCTCTCGTAAGATACGGTCCCTCAAATCTTCTAAAGTCGGCCTGCCCTTAAAGTACAAGTACCCACCGTCTCGTACTTCGAAATCCGAGGTCTCGCCTCTCTGAACTGCCTCAATTTGAGCCACTAAATCTTCGTCCAGAACCTGAGTCCTCCTTATCTCTTGCATTAACGTCGGTTCAACCCTGAGCTCGGCTAAAAGCCTACCATCCTCAGTCATCTTCAAACGGGCAAACATGGCTCTCAAGTCAGACATCAACTTACGACTCAAAGCATCCGCTACAACATTTACCTTGTCGGGATGGTACTCAATAATGCAAGCATAATCTTTTAGTAACTCATCCAATGACGTTGCCTCAAATTCAACTCCTTTTGGGTGAGTTGATACTTTAAACTCTTATGATCCGTATAGATGTAACACTTCTCCCCGTAGAGATAGTGTCTCTAAATTTTCAAAGCAAAGATCACTGCGGCCAGCTCCAAATCATGGGTAGGGTAGTTCTGTTCATGAGGTTTAAGTTGCCTTGAGGCGTAGGCAACTACCTTACCCTTTTGCATAAGAACGCAACCAAGTCGATTCAAAGACGCATCACTAAACACCACATAATCTTTTCCCAGCTCAGGCTGTGTCAAAATCGGAGCCTCTGTAAAATAAGCCTTCAACTGCTCAAAATACTGTTGTCTTTTCTTATTCCAAACAAACGACACTCTCTTCTGAAGCAACTTGGTTAACGGGGCAGCTAAGATTGAAAAACCCTTGACAAATCGTCGATAATATTCTGCTAGTCTGAGAAAACTACGAACTTCTGAGATATTCCTCGGTGGTTTCCACTCTACTATTGCTTAAATCTTCAAAGGGTCAACGCGGATCCCATCTGCCCCCACGATGTGACCTAAAAAGGCCACATCGGAAAGCTAAAACTCATATTTACTGAACTTTTCATAAAGACACTTGTCTTTCAACGTCTGAAGAACTACTCGCAAGTGGTAGTCGTGCTCCTCAACCAAACGTGAATAAACCAGAATGTCATCGATGAACACCACCACAAACTGATCCAAATAAGGCTGGAAGATTCTGTTCATCAAATCCATAAATGTTGCTGGAGTATTAGTGAGCCCAAAAGGCATCACCAAGAACTTATAGTGTCTGTACCGTGCCCTGAAAGCGGTCTTATGGACATCTTCTTTCACCACTTTCAACTGATAATACCCTGATCTCAAATCTATCTTCGAGAAAACCTGGGCACCCATCAACTGGTCAAACAAATCACCAATTCTGGGAAGAGGATAGCGATTCTTCACCGTTACCTTATTTAGCTATCGATAGTCAATGCACATTCTCATTGACCCATCATTCTTCTTAACAAACAAGAGTGGAGCACCCCAAGGAGAGACACTTAGTCGGATAAAACCTTTCTCTAGCAATTTCTGAATTTGCTTCTTCAACTCCCTCATTTTTGTTGGTGCCATCCAATAAGGTGGAATGGACACCGGTGCCATGCCAGAAACTACCTCAATTTGAAACTCAAGCTCATGATCGGGTGGCATTATGGGTAACTCCTCCGAAAAGACATCCATAAACTCACAAACTATTCTGAAGCTATCGATAGACGGGCTCTCGACTCTTACATCCACCACATGAGCCAAAAATACCTCACAACCTTGTTGTATTAACCTCTGAGCTACTAGAGTCGATATAACGTTAGGGATGCAGGGGTGTCTCTCCCCTCTAACCGTTAGCTTAGATCCATCAGCCACATAGAGCTTCAAACTCTTGGTCCTACAACCCAAACTAGCGTTGTGCTCAACAAGCCAATCCATACCTAGGTTTGCGTAAAACTCTTAGAACGATAAAACTATAAGATTCGCTTAGAAGATCGAACCTTGAACTTCAATAGGACACCTCCGGTACACCTTGTCTACTAACACATCTAACCCTAATGGACTAGACACACGAACTCCTATATCTAGGTCTTCAGCCGGTATGCCCCAACGCTGGAGAACTTTCGGGTAAGAAACCCTCGATGTATGCAATCACATCTGTGGGCTCGCAATCCTCATGAGCTCTAACTGCATACTGCCTCGCTAGTGCCCTTGCCATGGACTAAAACGTGCCTCCACTCTGGTGGCCTGTTGCCTGACTTGCCCCTCTTCGAGAGAACCTTCGGGTAAGAAACCCTTGGTGTCTAAACTAGAACGACTGTGGTAACTGCAGGGCAATCCTTCACAAGGTGATCTTGGGACCCACACTCAAAGCAAGCTCGATTTGTACCTCAACACTCTTCTCGGTGCCTACGCCCATACTGATTACAAAACGGTACACTAGCACTCCCTCGAGAACTATCTGGGTTCATCATAGACGAAGATGATATAGGCCTCATACGGCTGGCAGACTCTGATCTACGGTCTGACCTTGCACTCTGATTCGAAGCTCCTCTTCCCTGATTCCATCAGTTCTTGTCCCTTCTCAAGTGAGACCGCGAGCTGTCAGAGAAATTCTGAGGCCCCCTACTAGGACCTCCTTGTCCACTAGCAGAACCATATATCAGACCTTGCACTTGCTCAAGAGACTTTGCACTAGCAGTCAACTCAAAAAATTCCTTGGGTGGGACAGCTGTCAAATAGGTTTGTATCTCTTTCTGTAACCCTTTTATGAACCTCTTGCACCTCATTTTCTCGGTGGCCACAAGCTCCGGCGCATACCTTCTCAACTACAGAAACTCTTGTTCATACCCAAAGACGGTGCGGTTCCTTGCACAAGGTGAGTAAACTGGTCTCTCAACCTGTCAACGTGAGCCTCCCCCACATACTTTTTCTCGAACTCATCAAGAAAGTCGTCCCAAAAAGGTTGACTAGGATGCCATTCCAGCTTTACGATTTCCCACAATTCTCTCACATTCTTCTTGAGCAAGGATAGCATACAAAATAATTTATCTTTAGACCGCAACCTCATCTGTCTTATAATTCAACGGGTGTCTCGAAGCCACCGATCTGCCTTCATCGGGTTGTCCTGTCCCGACCCAAGAAAATCTGTGGCACCCTACCTATGTACCCTCTCAACCGGTGCCTCCCGAGGGGTAGACGAATGCCTCATATTTGCCCTCACAATCCTGTCTAGGGCTTGGTGCAAGTGGGAGAAATAGTTGACTCCATGCTTAGCTTCTCCATCGAACTCCTCCGCATCTGGCACGTAGTCTTCATCGGAGCTTCCACCCCGGAACCCAAACTTTTTTCTACGTTCCTAGCTTTCCTTGGCATGGTTCGGCTCTGCGCAAACAAACAAAATGAGTACACCATCAAAATTCTAGCTTAATCTAAGTACGACTTTGACTCATGGGCATGTATCCGCTAGACACCTATTTACCACACTAGACTCCCCGAGAACTACCTAGAACCGACTAAACCTAGGCTCTGATACCAAATGTAACACCCTCGACCCGGATGCTGCAATTGAGCCATAAGCCCAAATCACTCCCATAAAATTTTCGCTTTTAAAAGCCAGTAAAAGAAATTCAACCTTATAAATCCAAACGCGACATATCAAGCATTTAAATATATACTTATTTAAAATATTCAAAATAGTTAAAGGAGTTCCAAATACAGTAATAAAACATTTGACACATACAAGTTAAATAAAGTTACAATTACATAGAGTCCTATGAATATATAGCTCACTACATCTAAGTACTTGTACTCTACCAAAGGGTCAATACTGGATCCTTGCTTCGATGGTACTCCGCTACGCTCGAACTACCTATTAACCTGCGAACGGAAACAACGATTCTGAATACTGAGCTAACAAAGCTCGGTGGATACACAACCACTCGACCATGCTTCAGGTGAATCATAATTAAGATCATGCTATGAAATATGATGTCAAGATAGGATAAAGCAATGGTGCTACCATAACCGCCTAAACACATGCTATAGAACAATCAGAACTTTAACAATATCAACATATAAATAAACAATCCAGGAGTGAGGCCCAATGTCACCCAACATTGGGAAACCCACCCATGCTTGGAATCTCACATCGAGCTGCTCAGAATCTCGCATCAAGTGGTATACTCAGAATCTCACACCGAGTCTTCACTCGGAATCTCACATCGAACGGGGCTCGAAATCTCACATCGAGCAAATATCATCACCCAGAATCTCATATCGGATGGCCTTCATGTGTTGCAACACTCACCCATTGGGTATCTGGATCCCATCAAACAAAGACTCATAACCAAACAAGTGCCCTTACCTTGCACAACCACAATTGATCCACCAAGGATCCCTAAAACCCGTTTACCAAGCAATTTACTTTCATTTCAATACTCAATTAAGCATTTAATCCATATAGCAAGAAGGAACACACATATTCTCGATTTTACCAGTTATTTTATATTATAAGGGACCCATTAGAACCTTAGTCGCAAATTATAGAACCCCGAACTCAAAATGTAAAAACTTGGACAGATTGTCCAACGAGTATCGATACTCATAAGTGAGTATCGATACTACTCTCTAAGTATCGATACTCTCTAATAAGTACCGATACCCCAATTAGATTCTAAAGAATTGGCCCTCGCCCCGTACCGATACGCTCCATTCCGTACCGGTACTCTATATCGGTACTAGGATTGCCTCGTACCGATCCTTACCCGTACCGATACGCCTACCATAGTATATCGGTACACAAAGCCTTTCCAGGTAATGCAACAGTGGGTACCGATACGGCCCTAGCGTACCGATACTCCAAAGCGTTACTGGAATTTTAATCTAATGAGGGGTACTAGTACACGGAGAGGCATACTAGTACGCCTCACACAAATCGTCCCCTAAGATACGAAGGAGTACCGATACGCAACAACTTTGTACCGGTACTCAAGCCCTGATTTCGAAACATGGAGCTCAAAATGTCACCAAACCCTCCCTTAACCTTCATGCTTAAGACCCAAAACGTTTCTACCAATTATGAAGAGTTATTAGATGAGTTTCTAACCATTTTTACCCTTAAACATCAACATTTACAAGTTTTGCCATGGATGACCAACCAAGCTCCAACTTATCCAAACACCACAATTCAAGCAAACTTAGCAAAATGACGATGAACATGAACACACAGAAGTTAGAAGTGTACTAACCTCGACTCACTAACTGAGAAAAGCCCACAACCTTCCACTTCAAGCTTTCTTCTTCCCTTGAGCCTTTGATCAATCTCCAACCTCTTTAACTACAAGAAATTGTTGTAAACGAGATACAACATGGTTTGGAGATTAAGAAAAGCTTAAAAGATGATTTTACCACAAGAAGGGGATTAAAAACACCATTCCCATCCTCACACTAAACCCCCCACAAAACCTCTCTTCTCACCATTGCTAGCAAAATTTACCTTGGATTGTAGATCCTTGGATACCTAACAACTTTCCCTTCTACACAAATTCGGGATTCCAATACAAAACTAACAAAGGTGGAGCTTTTCTTTCAACTCTAATGGAGAGAAGATGAAGAGGGTGGGAGAGCTTTCGGGGGACAATGTGACTTCATCACCTTACAAAAATCTGCAACTCTTAACTCTTCCCACTCTCATCTTTTCTTCATTTGTGAGATTACCATAATGCCCCTCTCCAAAGCCCCATAACTCAAGCCCAAAACCAAAACCAAGCCCACCAAGGTTTAATAAACCAAACAACATAACCCAAACGTGAGGCCCATGCCTCAGTTTAGTCCGACACTCGGGTTCCAAAACCCGGGTCGTTACAACTCTATTGACCAAAATAGGAGTGAGAAAAAGTTGAGTGATGATTGGTGTAGTTTACCCATTTTTTTATTAAGGAAAAATGAAAACTAACGTCAGCTTCTAAAGGAAAGTAACGGGAGGGACCATATTGAAAGTGAACTAAAAATTCAGTGACTATATTGAAAACGAACTAAAAGTTTGGTGACCTTATCGAATATTTTAAAAGTACAGTGACCAAAATAAGTTCGTCCTAAAAGTTTGGTGACCTTATCGAATATTTTAAAAGTACAGTGACCAAAATAAATTTGCCCTAAAAGTTCGATGACCATTTATGTAGTTTACCCAAAAATGAAATTAAACAGAAATGAAATGAGGAAAATCACGATAAGCAAATGCAAATAAATACTTCACGCAAACGATTTTAATATGCAATTTTAGTTATCGATAAGCAAATAAGTAGTTCAATGACCATTTAATAATATTTATAAAATTTTTAATGACTATTTTGTAATAAATAATATATTACTTTAATTGCACATCAGTTCACCGTTATGTTGTTACCTGCATCTAACGACTCAATGCCTATTTTATACAAAATCAAAAGTTTATTGTCCGTTTTGTAACTTTTGAAAGTTCATTAACCAAAATGACCATCTTAAAATAGTTTAGTTACCATTTGTGAATTTTACTAATATATTTTATTATTTAAAATATTTTTTTGACAAATAATATCCGATGATTTTATTAAATAAAGAGAAAATACAATAAAATTTAAAAAAGAGTCTACACAACTAGAATAGTCTAATCACATTATTCGGTGATTTTCCGCACTAAGTCGTAAAATAGACCCTAAAAGAAAATGGTTAAAACATAAACAAACAACTCAAAAAATGATAGATAAACAACAACACTATCGTTAGTGAAAGATAAACATCATTAGTACTAACATAAAAATACATATAACAATGATAACACATTGATAAAATTGGCTTTACCACAACTCAACCGAGAACTATCTTTGGTAATTACAAGCGTCTATCAATACAAGAGAACCAATCCGAGGGTCCAAACCAAGAGTAGAACAACATGATAATCAAATAATCGTCAACTACAAAGATGATGTCAAATTCAACTCTGAAAAATAAAAAATACTACAAAAAAGAGAAAACTTATCAAAAGACGATGATGTCACTAAGCAAAGGATATAACAAAAATAAAAACTAAAAAGAATAAAAATGGGAAGGATGAATAAGGAAATACTTATTAAACCAAAACATATAAAAAATCAAATATACAAAAAAAATAAAAAAAAGAAAAAGAAAAAAGATGGAAGAGAACACAATAATAAATGTTATGATAAAGCACGACTGACAACCACTTAGCAAAGGACAACAATGTCATCTCCTAAACTACCAAAAAGAAAAACCTAGAAAAAAGTAGAGAGAAAAAATCTTAAACAAACTTAGACCGCTAACTAAGTATCATAATTTAATAAGTACCTAAAAATCTACTAATTGACTAAGTGATCAAGAATGCTTAAATTATCTCATCTTATATGAGTTCGAATTCGGACATTTACCTTAAAGATGTAATATTTCTTTATTTAATTAAAAAATGAGTACTCATCAATTTCTCATCGATTAGGTGGGATATTCAAATGAACCCGCGGAGTGATCCCGATGATAAAGGATTATGTATTTCATCCAGATGACCCAGGTTCGAGCATTATGTGTGCACGGTGTGCGTTATTAAAGGACTAAGAAAATATTGAACATATATTACTTTATAATCACACGTATATTTAAAAAAATATTCAAATTAAAGATAAAACTAAAGCAATATCAAATTTAAAAAGGAAAAAGAAAAATAAGTATAGTACTAATCTGGGAAATGTAAAACTTTGGGTCATATTTTGATAATAATAAAACCTAATGATCCTACTTTTGTCTTTTAAGCCTACAAAATGTGGGTGGCAAAATGTGATGAGTGGTAGTCTAATACTACAAAATCTTGACAACTGATAAGTCAACCCACTCAGTACTAAAATACAAAGATACCGAACCTCTCGTTGACTTTCCAACCTCTTAATGATTATATGATATATATATATATACACGCACACTACAATTGCCAAACATTTCAATTTCAACACTGGTATCTCTCCTGAATATGGGGTAGGTATGCGGTGTGCCTACGGTACAACATCAACTGAAAATATTATAAGATGTGAAACTTAAAATTGAGTTATATATTTTTTTATAATATTTTAGATTAGCGTCTCGCGACAATATCAATAATTAGGGACAAGTTTCGATACTTATAAAAACAAAAAATGTTATCATAAGTGATAAGTATCGATACTCAAAGTTATGTTTTGATAGTTAACCACCAACCTAAAATGTTATCAAAAAATATAATATTTCCGATTTTAAGTTCTATATCTTGTAACATTTTCGGTTAGTGTCGCACTGTAACCGCACCACGACCATGCCTTACATTAGACTCGCTCCCATGAGGTATGTCTTCTTTTTCTTTTCTTTTTCTTTCCTTTTCCACAAGAACACGTTTATACATTACATGCAGTGACGGAGGGACAAAAATCCTCTGCCCTTTTTCGATTCTCATTTTCATGTCCTAACATTAAAAAATTAAATTTTAAGTCTTACCCTAAATTCTAAAGCCTAAACCCTAAAAAATACACCATAAACCCTAACTTAATTTTTTAACATGAGGCATAAAAAAGGACAACAAAAAGGAGCAGAGCATTTCATTCGCGACAGAGTCAAAAATCAAGGTTAGAGGATAATGTATAATTAATCATAAAATAAGGAAAGCAAAGTTCCAATAAATTGAAATTGAGGGTTCAAATAGGTAAAAATATCATTGCATTTTGGGTAAACTACAATGGATGTCACTCAATTATGGGTAAGGTTACATTTGGGTCACCCAATTATTAAAAGTTACATTTGGGTCACTCAATTATGGGTAAGGTTACATGTGGGTCACCCAATTATTAAATGTTATATTTGGGTCACTCAATTATGGGTAAGGTTACATTTGGGTCACCTTTCATATTTAAAAAAGTATATCAATTTAGTCATTTTTCTTCCAAATCACTTGTATACCCTCGTTAACACTAGAATACTTCATTTAAATCATTAATTAATCTAATGCACAAATTGATGCACTTTTTTTAGATATGAAGGTGACCCAAATGTAACCTTGCCTATAATTGATTGATCTAAATGTAAAGTTTAATAATTGGGTGACCCAAATGTAACATTACCAATAATTGAGTGACCTAAATGTAACTTTTAATAATTAGGTGACCTAAATTTAACCTTGACCATAATTGAGTGACATCTGTTATAGTTTACCTTTGCATTTTTTAATATAAGAAAATTTAGAAACTCCAACCCCGAACCTTACAACAGCCCCATCCTTGATCACAAGGGTTCATCAAAACTAAATGGGCAATCCATGTCTGGTCATATTTAAGCTAAAACCCTCATAATAATCGGTGTGTTTCTAGGAAATAAATTTGTATCCTCATTCGTAAGGTAAAACCAAAAGGGACAATTCATGCAAACTCGGGAGTATTTTACATTTCCAGTAAATAAACTTGTATCTTCGATTTAATGAAAATAAAATCGACACTTCATTCAACAGTTTGTTCTTATTCATATTTTTATTTAAATGTTTATCTTGTCAGATATTTTTATCAGTTTCAGTGTTTTATGTTTGTTGACCATGCACATAATTTTAGGAAGTAAAATATATCATAAATCATTTTATATAAAAAGGTTGAAATGAAAAAATTATTCCTAAAATGTTGGTTCTTTTTAATGGTTGAACAATAAAAGGAATACAAATGGTATTATGAAGGTATATAGTGTTGAATTTCATAATTTGAACCTTTATGATTAGATGTGACTCTTCATGAACCTTTTAGTGATTAGGTACAACTCTTTTAGAAACCTAGATTAATGAATGGATGTAACTATTCATCATGAATAGATGCGCCTTTGCATGATGAATAGATGTAACTGAAGAGGTGTGATTGTTCCAATAGTCAACTACAATCACTATATAAAGGATTGTAAGTGATGAAGCAAAGCAATTGTATTCCAAGAAATTTCCAAGTGTTATGTGAAGTTCATTAATAAATAAAAAACTTCTTAATGAACTTCACATAACACCTGGAAATTTCTTGGAATACAATTGCTTTGCTTCATCACTTACAATCTTTTATATAGTGATTGTAGGTGACTATTGGAACAATCAAATGAAGAGATATGGAGAAACTTTAGAAGATGTACGTGTGATTGAAAAGATCTTTCGTTCTTTGACTCCAAAGTTTGATTATGTGGTTTGTGTCACTGAGTCAAAAGATTTAGACTCTATGACTATTGAAAAAGTTATAGGTGATTTGCAAGCACAAGAAGACAGATTCAATAGGAGACAAGATGAGTCCATTGAACTAGCCCTCAAAGCCAATGTGTCTTTGAAAAACAATCAAGAAGAAAAGAATCAACATGGACGAGGACATGGACGAGGTTGATGTTATGGCCAACGTGAATATGGAAGAGATGATCGTGAAGATCGTACCAATGATGATGTAAGCACATCATCAAGGAATCAGAGAAGAGGAAGAATGAATTATCAAAGAGTAAATGAAATGAGGTATGACAAGTCCAATGTTGAATGCTATAATTGTTATAAATTTGGTCATTTTTCTTGGGAATGCCAAAGTGATCCTAATAGAAATAAAGAGACGGTGAATCTTACTAAAGATCAACAAGAAATTGAAGAGCAAACATTATTGCTAACACTCAAGACTGAAGAGAACAATGATGCAAGCACATTGTATATTGACAATGAAGCAAGAAATCACATGTGTGAAGAACAAAAGGCCTTGGGAGATGCAAGAAAAAAAGTGGAAGAACTTGAACATGAAATGAAAGAATTGAGGAAAGAACTTGAGAATGAGAAGGTGGCCCGAGAAGAAGCATGTGCTAAGGTTGATGGACTTGAGTTTGAAATAAATGCAGCAATGCGAGATCTTCATTACGAAAAAATGAAGCTAAAAGATGTTAGGGAAGGAATTATGCTTCGAGAAACACAACTACAAACATTTTATTCTACAACTAAAAGAATCTTTGTTATGTTTGCAAAGCAACGGGAAAAACTAAAGGAGGAAGACGATGAGATTCAAAGAATGAGGAAACTAAACTGGATTCTTCAAGAAAGGGTTAAAAACCTTTGTTTTGAGAACCAATTATGGTGGGACTTGGCACAGATGAATGAAACCACGAAAAATTCTCTACAGACCAATTTATAACTAGTATTGGTGAATGTCGACAAGGAACACAGCATGAATGATGAGGGCATGATGGATATGGTTGATAACACAGAGTTTGACTGCAAAAGCAATAATGAAGGATGGCGTAAGACAGTAAATTCGCCACAAGAGCATGCAAATAATGAGAAGCATGGGGATGAAAGATACAAAGACAAGTATCAAGAAAACGTGACATGTGAAGACAAATGACAAGGTGGGAAATTGAAAGATGATCGATTAGCAAGTGAACATACTAATTGTAAGTCTAGTAAAGATCATTTAATGGACGGAAAAGAAGATGTAAAAGTTTGGCGGAAGAAGTCCAAGACTCAAGATTGTGATAAAACCGTGAGCGTAAACGTTACAAGGAGCGCATGCGAGAGCATGAACATTATCATGACCATGATTGTGATTATGATTCTCAAAGCAATCGACACAAGGAATGTGACCGTTGTTACAGTGATCGAGACAATGATAGAGATTATAACTATGATGAGTTACATGAGAAATGGATGAGAGCTAGTACAGAAATAGTAAAGGAAGGAAACGATCTCCTACAATCAAGATGATGATACTGATGAAAAATTTAGAAGTACCAAAGTACACTATTCTAATGTGGAAATCTGAGCATGACGAAGAAATGTTTAAATTAAGGGGGAGTGTTGAATTTCATAATTTGAACCTTTATGATTAGATGTGACTCTTCATGAACCTTTTAGTGATTAGGTGCAACTCTTTTAGAAACCTAGATTAATGAATGGATGTAACTATTCATCATGAATAGATGTGCCTTTGCATGATGAATAGATGTAAATGAAGAGATGTGATTGTTCCAATAGTCACCTACAATCACTATATAAAGGATTGTAAGTGATGAAGCAAAGCAATTGTATTCCAAGAAATTTCCAAGTGTTATGTGAAGTTCATTAATATATTTTTCTTCCTCTCTAAAAGATTGTGTTATTTTACTTCCATATTCCAACATATAGAAGGTAGAGGCCTTGAGCGATCGCTTATGTTGTTCTCCTTATCAAACGACACTAATTTTTTTCTGATAAACTAATATTGTAAATGAGAAAAAGAAAGCGAAATGAAATAATAATGAAATAGAAAAGAAGTAAAATTAAGCAATCTTCAAATAGAAGGACTTGTTAATTAGAGATGTCAAGGGAAATTAAATATCAGAGTAGCATATCATGCATGCAGAAACTTTGCTGACAACTATCATATGTTTCTATTGAAAACCAAATACATAAATCCATAAAATAAAAAACAGGTTACTGAAAAGAGCCAACCGAGAACTCCTTTCCCTTCAACTTATTAACTTCCTCTCATTTCATTACATTACATGCTGCTGTTTGCATGAATGAAACTGAATATTTGTTGAACTGAGCTCGCAATATCTTCTGCACTGAACCCAGATTCACTCGCAACCTGGACATGCAGATACTTTAAGAAATAGATCGAATCCTAAACCACTTCTTTATTTCTTTTTTGGAATTTGCAATCGTAGAAATCAAGAAATGAATTGTATACCTTGACGTTGAAGGAATAAAGAACTGTTTGTTCAATGGTGGTGATGTTGGTGTGAAGGATGTTGAGCTGCAAATCTTCGAGGGCAGCTATGGTTTTAACCAGTTGGCCGGGTCTTCTCCTACACAGGATCTTAATCATTGCATCAAACCCTAAAAGCTTCACTTCAACATCCGCCAAGCACGATTTGTTTTCAGCTGTTTCTTCCCGGAGACCAGTTTCGTACTCCGTTAGCTTGATTTGATCGTTTGGGAGAGTTGACATAGGAGGAAACAACGGTGGTTGTTGCGGTTGTTGAATCCCCATTGATGCATCTCCCATCTGCCTTGAAGCTTCTCCGTACAATCTTCTTCTTTTCTGAGATTCCAGACATTGAAGGAGTTGCTCTAATTCCCTCACAAACTCTATGGCTCCACCAATAATCGAGGCTTGATCTCCCTGAAAAAATCACCCAACATCAAATAAAACGACGGACAACAAGTTATTGATTCATGATCAGGGATTCAAATATAGCGGTAGAAGCACCGTCTAAAACTGCTATTACAAAAAATAGTAGTCAGTAATGACAGAAATAGTATTCGTTATTTTTGTAACCGCGACCGAAAGTGCTATCACAAGCGTAGTTTAAATCATTTTTCATAATATATTCGTTTTTTGAGAATACCCTTTGAACGTAAGAGCCTGGCATGAGGGATCTCAGGACTCGAAGATGCTCATTCATTTGCTTCCTTCGATTTCTCTCCACAGCTATGTGAGTCATCCTTTGGCTTTCAACTTCTTCACTTGTTTTGATAGTTCTTGGCCTCTTTCTCTTGTTCTTACCAGCTTCCGGTATTATAGGGTTCTTGTTTTGGATATCATCTTCTCCAAAGAACCGAAGTTGCACCGCGGCGTTATCCGAAACCCTAGCTTCGTCTTCTCCATTATTATTCTCCCTTTCCTCCACAAATCCCTCGGGAGCAACCATCAACGACTGATCCTCCAACTTGTCGTTTAGTACAGGAAACCTGAGGAAATAACCAGAAGGATCGATCCCAGTTTCTTCTTCAGGGATCCTTGTTTGGTTTAATGCTAATTTGGGACCGAAATCTGCAAACTGCATAACATCAGCAAAGCTCAGTTTATCAAAAGAAGTTGGAGTGGCGCAAAACCCAGATGAAGACGACATGTGTTGGGGCTGTTGTTGAGGATTATTCAGCATATAATCAACCATTCCATTGTTATTATCTCCACAAGTACTTTCACCAATCCCCACAGGCTGCTGCTGCTGCTGCTGCTGATCTAAAGAATAGTCCAGCCCCACAAAATTTGCCTGAAACAAATCAAGATTATAGCAGATTTATACGGAAACAAATAGAGAAGAAGATAAAAAAACAGTGAGCTTTTTTCAGTACCGAGTAGTTTTCTTCTTTCTCCATTATTGCTATATATATATATAGAGAGAGATAACCCTAGGAGATGTCAATTCGTATAAAGACAAACTCGGCAAAACCTGCAACACAGAGACAAAACCTTGTCAAGTTACAGCCATAAATAGTTAAATACAATCATTTTGCAGAAGAGTTTTATACATCTATATATATAAACAAAGAAACTGCCATTGAAATTGCATGTAATTATCATAAGATTAATACCATAATAAACTTGCATCTACCTTAAGATGATGGTGTTCAATTTAGAGAGAAATGAAAAAAGATAAAAAAGACAAAGAGTGAGAAGTATTTGAAGAGAGGTGGGGTAAGAGCTGGGTTTTAACTTGTGAATCGGTGGCTGAGAAGGAGCCTGTGGGGATTATTATGAATATATATATAAAAGGAAGATATCACACAGTTGCACCTCCTTGATATTTATGGATTTCACAGGTTAACCCCAACGCTCTTCCCCTTGCCTTTTTTACCACCACTTTTCATGACCCTAATTAACTACGCTCTCTCAAACCCTTTGAATTTTCATCTTTTTAAATTTCAACTTTTTAATATTAGTAAATCAAGTATCCTTATCATTGTGAGGCAATGTATTGAGTTGTATATTGAGGGAGAACTTGGAATTGAGTTTTTTTTTTATTTGATAATAAGGGAATGAATAACCATCTTAATCAAATTAAGATATTTCTTGACTATTTAATTATGTGAAGCTCTCAGTTGACATCATCCCCTTCTCCTAAGTTGTAGGTTCAAGACTCATTTCTCCTCCCCTATGCAGAAATTGTTAAAATATATATATATATATATATATATATATATGTGTGTGTGTGTGTGTGTGTGTGAAGCTACGCTATTAGCCACTAAGCGAAGTTAGGAAGTTAATAAAATTCTACCAAAATTTATATATATAAGTTAAATTGTATTACCACTTTAAAATTGTGTAAAAATATAACTTAATGAGTGGTTCCGATGGAAAATAGGACGATGATCATCTTAGAAGACTTATGTTCAAGCATCTTTGTCTGCAAGATGTGTTAAGACTGCTAAAAAAATCTCTTACACCACTAAAGTGATTCTAAGATTCCTAAAAAAATATAATACTTAACCACTGAGCCAAGTTAGAAAATTGTTAATTTCTTGATCAAATTAATATTTATCTTAATTGTGACTAAAATTGAAGGGTAAACTAGAATTATTTCTCACTTTGTTTGAGAATAAAAAATATATATTAAATAAGGATTTATATCTAATACACTAATGGTGAAAACTTTTAGTTTCTACAAGCGCCTTAGTTTTAGGGTTTAGGGACTCAGTTTAGGGTGTAGGGTTTAGGAGTTTAGGTGTAGGGGTTTAGAATTTAGGATTTAGATGTTGGGGTTTACGTTTTCGGGTAATATGTTGAGGATTTAGGTTTGAACCTATAAACTTTAAATTCTAATCATGAACCCTAAATTCTATTCACAATCACTAAATTCTAAATTACTAAACCTTAACCTCTAAACGATATGCCATAAACTGAATATGTAAATCCTAAAACCAAGGCTCTTGTGGAAACTAAAAGTTTTCACGCCAGTGTATCAAATAATTATTTTTTTATAAAATTAATATTAAATCATTCTAAAAATTATATTTATAATATTTATTAAGTTTAAAATTATTTTAAAATGGGTGAATTTGTTATTAGATATATATATTTATATTTATATATATAATATGAATTAAAATAATATTTATATTATTAAATTATTGAAAAATATATTGTAGGAAAAATATCTCATGCACCGGTGGTGAAAATATTTTGTTTCCACAAACGGCATAATTTTATGGGTTAGATATCTTATTTAGGGGTTAGGTTTAGGAGTTTGGAAGGTAGGGATTGTGGTTAGAAATTAGTGTTTATGGTTAGAATTTAGGGTTTAGATTTTAAGGTAATATGTTAGGGATTTAGGTTTTAACCTATAAACCCTAAATTCAAACCATGATCCCTAAACTATGAACCATAAACTATGAACCATAAACTAAATCTCTAACCCCTAAAATTAGGCGCTTGTGAAAATAAAAAGTTTCCACCGCCAGTATATAATTACCCTATATTATGGGATGAATAATATCAATAAATATATTTGTATGTTAAATTAATGTAAATAAAAATATAAAGTACTATTTTTCAAATAATAAAATAAAAATAAAATAGCGAAGTAATAGAATAATTTATTTGAATAGTCTAAAGGTGATTACAAGATACATATTCTTAACCTTTAACAATGTGCATACGCCTTGTAGATAAAACGATTTGAACCCGTGCCTCCTAAAATGAACGTAATCTACTTTTCCACTGAGACACTTATTGCGTTCTAAGTAATAGAATAATTAAAAAACGTAACTGACTATGTGTTTATGATATTTTGTGCCATTTGCTATGCATCTAAGAAGTGTCAATTATGTACGGGGATCTCTGAGAACTGTACTAATGGTCGAGAATGAAACGTTCCATTATTGTGATACATGATACTTGATTAAGACGGATTGATCTGAACATAAAATTTTATATTAGTCACCGAAATAACTCAAATACAAATATATATATATTAAATGTGTTTTAAGTAAAAAAAATTAACAACCGAGCAAATAGGGAAAAACGTAAACTTTTTTTGAACAATTTCTACCTACGATGATGGAAAATAGAAATTTTGCTTCTACTTGATCTTGAACCTACAATTAAAAATAAAAAAAATGTATCAACCGAGAGATTTAACAATAATCTCTAGATAATGTTGACAAAATAGGCAGACATTTAGAAGTGAGGTTAAGTCTTAAACATGTGATACAACCACCAAGAAAAGTCATAAAGCATATGAGGACAAAATCATCTTTTCACATGCAACATCGAAAATGGTAGATCAAGTCATAAAACAAAGCATCTAAATATATTTCTCATGCCGAAAATATACATGTAAAATTTGACCCTAAAAGGACTAGTCAATCATGCTGAATATAAAATAATTATATTTAGGGACCAAATTATAAAGATTCATTAATTTAAGGATTTACGTGCAAATTTAAAAAATTTAGTACAAAACCAAATTAAACGTATTCCAACTCTACTGTCAAAATCTCAACTCAATTTGACATTAAAATATCATTTAAACGCAATTTGAAGCTTTAGAACTAAAATGTAAAACATGTAGCATATTATGTCATTTACAAACCACTACAAAAACCAATAGCTAAAAAGGTATCGGAACCTATTTATATGTATTTAAACTCGATCATTAGTTTCAAAACCCAACCAACCTAGTACCAAAATTGTTTATGAGTATCAAAATTGTTCAGCATGTATGGAAACCTCAAACCCAGAAAACCCTACAATTAAGCCTTAGGTTGATACCTATTCAAAGGGTATTGAAACTCAATGCATATTTTGTAGAATTTTCACCTGCAAACCACACAAAACACCTTCAAAAAAGCCCCCAAAGACCTAAACATGTTCTTAATATTGCAATATGAATATATCATATACATAAAAACACACTTGTATTCCAATTTGCAACATTAAAACACAATCAAATTCTAGAGGAATTAGTCCCTAACATGTGTACCTATTTCAATGAAACATGCATCTCAAGCACTTTCAACAACTTGAACATAACACATACATATCTAGAAACATGTTCAAATCAAAATATCAACAACATAACATTTGATCATCAAATTCAACTATTAGCTAGAAATCACTATTCATGCTTCTAAAATCCAATCATGCATCAAAATCATTTCAAACACAACCAAACTCCAATCCATACATCTCAATCAACATACTCATGGTTCCAACATCTTAAAACCAACATAAAAGCATCTATCCCAAGTTTAGGCCCACATTGCCAAATACAAACTTTATTCGAAAAATTCTTTACATGCTCAAAAGTTAGACTAACTTGAATTGCATTGTTCGGATCTTCCACAACTCTCGATCAGCTCTATTTCTTTACATTGTGTTAAAAATGAGAATAATTTTCGAAAAGTATATTGAATTCTCTAAAGCACCACTACTAAAGTCAAATGTCCTAGACTAAATAAAACATGCTAAATACATCTTAAAATCACTATCAAAATTAGATTTAGTGTATCAAAAAAATCTTCATTTATTGCCAACTTATCAACACATGCTCATAGACTTGTCAAGTCAAATTTTCACACTCTAACATACGGGTTAGTAGTTTGACTAGTGAACGGAATGAGGAGTTAGAATTTAGGGAAAATATTAGAAATGGTAAATTGAAGAATTATACCACACTTAGTTTCTAATCGATTAAGGATCATTTTTAGGACTAAAATTTGTCTAAGATTAATCTAGGGAAAATTGTAATATTTCTAATTAGATTAATTTTTAAAATTTTGTTTTAGTTTGAAAAGATTTTGAAAAAGAATTATTTTATAGGGTAAATTACTGAAATAGTCTCTTACGTGTAGTAAGTGTACACTTTTGGTCATCGATTTTAAAATAAACTTTATGATCATTTATATTTTTATTGTGTAAACTTATGATCACTCGAGCTTTTCTTGACGTTAAATTTTAATGAAAAACTAACGTGGAAGAAGTAAAAAACAAAAATAAAGACTAGTCAATTCCACTTTCCCAACAAATTGGGATTTACTTTAATTCCTTTCACATCATCTTTTTCTTAAATAATTATTTTATTTCAATTAAGTAAACAAATCCAATTTTATTCCTTGGAGGAGCCAACCAGATCAGAGCCATCGAAGCCTTTATCCTTCTCTTCCGATCCAACCCCATCCCATAGGTACGATCATATTGGGGTTCCAACTCCCGAAGCTTACCACCTCCGGTAACTACCTAATCCCCCATTCGAGTCTCCTGTCGTACGGATAAAGTAGAAAAAATAAAAACAACAACAATGAGAAACCTTTCACTCTCTTTTTTTTAATGTTTATTTTCGTATTCCTGTGTCAGGTAATTGTCTCTGAGCCCACAAAAAAAGGCTAACAGTGAAGAAAACACGCACATGGGCCACAGGCTTTCTTGACTTTACCGGCCTCTTACCCATGCCCGAATTGTAAAATGTAAGAGTTGTGTGATGGAAAGCTCGCACGAAAAGAGTTTCGATCTTTATTCTTTTATTTTCTCTTGTACATAGTGTATAAAGTTTTATTATATACTTTTTATTATATTTTTTGTGAGTTTAAACTTTGTTAACACCTACCTAGAGAGGTAATTTTTTTTACATAACTCAAACCTTGTTAAAGGAAGATGTTCTAGTTCATTTTTAAAAGCTAGAGTGTGATGCGTGCAGAATGATACTATGGCAATTGAGTGCAAGTATACATGACGTTGAAGTAATAAAGTGATAAGAAAGATTGTTCCACGAGGATTGAATGTAATGTTAAGGTTATTTTTGTTTATCGAATGTGAATTAATAAATATTGAGGGATTTGATATAAATGTAATGAAATGAAATGAAGTGAACGCTAACCAACTAAATGTAATGGCAACAAAATGAATGCAATGGAAGAAAATTAACAAGTGATTGCAACAACATAATCAATTACTATCATCCAACTGTTGTGTAAGGCACAAAACTATTCCTAGAGTCATGCTATAGCAATTTTATAGAAAGCAGCTGCATTACTCAACTTGGATCTAGATAAGTTTAACCCTTCCGGTATTAAACAAATCTTAAATCGCTAAACACATTCTTATGTATTAGTGGCTGATTGAGAAACCATTGAGTAAAACAATATTAAACTAAGGCATTAATCCTTAGATCAAATCAAAACACAACCATCATCCAAAGTTAACCCAAAGCCAAATAGAGATTAGTTCATGGTTTGGGTGCAAATCATCCAAATTAGCACAATATAAATCATTTTCTTTTTTTCTGCTTATGCCATTTTATTCTTGGTTTTCCTTCTTCAAGTCAAAAGCAACTTCCGATCATATAATTTTATTTTTGTTTGTCATTAAATATGCTACAAATGATTGGGCAGGTTCCACAGTGTTTTGTAAAACCTTGTAGATAACTTTAAATTTTTCTGCGGTATCTTACAAACTATGTTCTTGCATTAATATGACAATTCCAACATGATTAGTGGTGGATCCAAAAATATTTTTTAGGGTGGGCACACATGAAATCTCAAAATTTTAGGGTGGGCACAATTTATAAATATTAAAATAAAATAAGGACTAACTCATAAAAATTGAAAAATTAAAATCAAATGTGTGAAGTTTAAAAAATTTAAGGTAGGCACGGGCCCATTCTAGGATGCACTTGCATCCGCAAAATTTAGTCCAAAATTCAACTTTATTCACACAAAAATCACTTGAAACACAACTTGACAAATATCTAAAAAAATTTAATCATTTCTTTCCAATGTAGAGAAAACTTAAGAAATCGAAACCCTAAATTTCTCCTCAAAGTTTTGATCAAGAGATGCAGAGAAAAAAATGAAAAGACAGATTTTTCTTTCCATCGAGACTCTTAGATGTAGTCTGTTATACACTACATCCCTACTTGCTTAAGCCAATGGCCCAAATCTCTTACAAAACTTCTTAAATCAACAACCAAGAACTACTCCCCTTAAAACAGTTATCGATACTTTGTTTCACGTATTGATATTCAAGTCTATGTATCAGTACTATAGTCTTGAGTTTACAATCTAAACCTTTAAATTTTCTTCTTTTCCAATTTGGTCATTGACAGCTCAATTCAATGCAGTTGAACTCTCATTTTCAACATTCTTCGCACTATCATGATACCAAGACCTAGACTAGTATTCATTCACTCAATACTGAATTCTCCAATGGCGTTCTCCATCCAATCAATAGTGTTTCTCGATCTCAAAACTTTAAGTGTTACATTATATATATGGATTTATATTCAATATACAGGCGATGAAAACAAATAGTTATTGATAAAAATAATAAAAAAGTTTTCACAAGCGCCTTGATTTTAGGGTTTAGAATTAGATTTTAGGGTTTAGGGATTTATAATTTATATGTTATTGTTAGAATTTAGAGTTTAGATGTTAGGGTTTAGATTTTAGTGTAATATGGTTAGGGGTTTAGGTTTTAACCTATAAACCCTAAAGTATAATCTCAATCCCTAAATTCTAAACAACCCATCAATTCTAAAATACTAAACCTAAATTTTTTTATTTCCACCACATGTGTATTGAATAATTACCCTATATATACCCTTTGTTCATACGACAATTTTTGTATTTTATATCATAATTATATTTGAAATGATACACACTTTTTTAATTTAATAGTTCCTTATATTACTTTAAACCTTTAATTGATCGAGTTAATTAAATACAAAAATATGAAAAATAATAATTTTCTTTAGAACTAGAATAATATTTTGTCTTTTCAAATGTTTATATAAAATTTAAAAAACTGACAATCACTCTTAACAAACACGAAATTTATGGAGTCTAGTTTTTATATATAAAATATTTGTTTATTTTTACTTAAAACACAAATCATTACCCCTTGAATTTTTTCCCGTCGAGTTGGCCTCTAAATCTAACACATTTGATCAAATTGGCCCTTAAATTTGACAAATTTAGTTAAATCGATCTTTAAGTTAGCAAGTTTGTCAAATTGGTACTTGAACTTTTCTTTTGGTCAAACTACCCCTTTAACTTGGCAAGTTCGGTCAAATTGCCCCCAAAATTTTGAAAACACATCTCAAAATGGCCCATGAGATTAACACATTAATTTTTGAAAATGAAGTTTAAAACCCTCTTTTGTCAATAATGTCACCTCCGTAATGGTCCTGATAAATAGAATATTAAAAAATTAATGCCATTAATCTTAGGGGTTATTTTTGTCACGTTTTCAAAGATAGGGAGACAATTTGATCAAACTTTCCAAGTTTAGAGAAAATTTAATCGATAAATCTTAAATAGGTCAATCAGACTAAATTTGTCAAGTTTAAGAACCAACTTGACCGAAAACAGTTCAAGACACAATTTAACCCTAATTGCCAAGTTCAGGGGTAATTTGTGTTTTAAGCATTTATTTTTTGCGTCACACTTTTATAATCTTTCACATAATATTTTGTATTTTTAATTCAAAATTGTCGGTGTAAGTATTTATTGTAACACTCCAAAATTTTGGTGTTCGAATTTTTTTGGAATTGATCAACGTACAACCGTTTCGATTATGCTATTAATTATAGCTAAAATTGAACCCTACTAAATCGAAACGGTTGTCCGTTGATCAATTCCAAAAGAGCATTAAATCAGTCACTAAACATTAGGCGAAGATCGCAATAATGTACAGTCATCTTGTAGCAGCGCTATAATTTCCACCGGTGGAAAATGAAAAAAAAAAAACTAGTCCCAAAACTATCTCCAGTGAATAATTTCGTCATACCATCGACAACTCTATTACCTTCTCAGAAGATGTGGTCAAAAGATATCGTCCAATTACTCCGAACTAAAGCAAGAACGTGTTGAATCAATGTCGTACACGTCCCCATTAATAATTAGTATGGGAATTGATTATAGTGTTTGAGTTAGGAATTTATTAATCGTATGGTATGAATTTGCTATATAGATTTTTAATTATTTAATTATTAATATTAGTAATTAAATGGAAAATTTATTAGAAATTTTCTTGTCCCATTGTTGAACCAATTCCAGTGTTATGAAGGGGCGCTTTTAAGTGGGAAAAATGTGTAGGCCTTCAAGCTAATTGTTTGAAAGTAGGAGGTGATTCATTTATGTTCATACTTCAAACTGTTTGCAATTGCAAATGAAGAAGCACTTCTTCATTAATTCCAACAACAAAAAAGATATATTAAAGTACATAAAAGTAATTTATTCACTTTTTTCTATGAAAAAGTATTATTTCTACAGCTGAAGTAAATAAGGGTGACTCAGATGATGGCAAAAATTAGAACTTGAAATTTCTTCAAGGTCTTTTTTCAACCCCTTCTCTACTTCTAAGTTCTAAAACTTGTCCAACTCTATTTGCTTAACTGCTTTGCTTTCAATAATTTCAAATAGCATAACAATGTATGTAGCTATGAAAATGGCAACACGGAGTGAGTTCAGCAAACTACTCAGTTTCCACCAACAATGACCTTGTGGTATTCTAACCTGTTACTTCCGAAAGTCGAAGGGGACTGGCATTTTAGCATTTTCTCTGTAGACAACTTACTTGATATTATGTGTGGGAACACTAAGATAGAATTTTGTGTTCTTGAAGTCATCCAGAAGAGGGTTGTATCCGTCCTTTGTTTTTGTCTTGGAAGGCAAGCCAAACTCTTCCATAAATGAAGATGTATCGAGCTACAAATACAGCAAAAGGAAATAGTTGACAGTCGATTTGTTGAAACGTTAACAACTTTACAAGTACACCATAACGTGACGTCAACGATATTACGGATTTCCCGGAAATTCTAAAAATGCAAGCTTGGGACAAGAACAGTAGATTTAACACTTGTATTTTCTCTGGTACAAAGTGGAATATTGTCTGGAGGCTATTAAGGTTAACAAATCTATCTAACAAACCAGACTACCTATGCTTTTAATTGGTCCCCCAGAGAATTTCTGGTATGGTTGGTCACATGTCATGATATGTTTCGGCAATATACCCTTCAACAGTTTCAAAATTTCACAATAACCCAGCCAGCCGGCCATTATTTTATATAGTTTTTTCCTAAATTACTCTTTTTATTAGAAATACAAATCCCACATCATTAAAAGTGAACTTACTGTGATAGTTCTCCTCTTTTTCCCCTGTTGAGATGATTTATCCTTTTGCAGTTTCAGCCATCCAGAACAGTAATGATCGATGCGTTCCAAAAGCCAAAAGTCAGTAGGAAAGAAGATGTCAGCATCACCCTGTGGAAGACAGTACCGCAAAAAAACAAAATCTTGAGAATTTAGAAAGATTTGACTTAAAAGCCTCATAATTAAAGAGAAGGAAACTATACAGCAAAATCCTCTAAGCTTGCATTATGATTTATTTCCATCATGGTGCTTAAGGTTCACAGATAAGGAAAGATTTAAGCTAGCCTTCATAGCTCAGTTTCTAGAGTTTGTCACTTGGAATATGGGAAAGGTTGTTGACTCTTCGTTAAAGAAGAAGAGCTTTACCAAGAAAATTCCTACAAAGTATCAGGCTTCAGCATCGTACGGAGAAATATTTAGTTTAATTACTTAAAATCCATTAATAAACTAGTACTACTTTTTCATGGTTTTAGATCTTCATCCAGTTAGAGAACAGAAACACTACTACAAACATCATGTATGATGTCATTTACATAATCTCATCTAAACACCAGCATTACCAAACGAAGGAAACAGAAAAAAGAAAAGCACCTTTGCATCCAGATAATTGCTATAATCTGAGCTACGGCCATCATTCTGCAGGAAATAGAAAAGATGAACAAGGTTAGAATAGATTGCAGAAATGGCGTCAAATGAAAAATCTTCACCAGCATGCCTTTTTTCTGTAGTTGCTGGGAAACAAAAGAAAGAATATGAAGACAATACAAATATCTGACCATGCTTCTAAGCATTGTCTCGATTCATAATAGTGACCCTGATATTAGAGTAATTGCACAATGGATCTCAGGCATAAGTAAACCAAAAAATAAAGCATTAGCTGGATGCTGATTGGATATTCTGACTCTCCTAAATAACCATCACCAATGGGTAATGTTAGGAGATCTGATTAGGATTCTGGTTCGGTCCTGATTTGAATATGATTTTATTTCTTATAATTTACTTATTAGTTTAGATAAATCTTCCCTAATAACCATCACCAATGGGTGGAGAAATTGTGTCCAAATGCACCAAAATTGATTTCCCTGTAGAAAGGTACTGAAAAGAGTCTCAGTTTGAGTACTCTAATTTCCCTGTAGAAAGGTACTGAAAAGAGAAAACCTAAACTAGGAAAAAGGAATTACAAATAAATTACAAAAATCTAATTCCTAATTTACCGCTATTAACAAGATATTAGGAAGATAATTGCTAACTAATAACAACTTGATATTAGGGAATTTACATCCCTAATTTTCTGCAATCACACAATCCACACTCCCCCTCAAGCTAGAGAGTATATATTATATAATCCTAGCTTGCATGTAAACTCATCAAAGGTTACTCTAGGAAGTGCCTTGGTAAGTATGTCTGCAAGTTGATCTTTAGAAGAAACAAAATTCAGTTTTACCAGACCACTGCTGACTTTCTCTGAAATGAATTGTCTATCAATTTCCACATGTTTTGTCCTATCATGATGGACTGGATTTCTCACTATACTGATGGCAAATTGACTATCAATGTATAGTTAAAACTCTTTAGAGTCACTGAAGCCCAATTCAACAAGTAACCTTTGTAACCATATTCCCTCGCACATTCCAAGTGCAATAGCTCTATACTCAGCTTCGCACTACTCCGAGACACAACAGACTGCTTTTTGCTCCTCCAAGTTACCAAATTGCCCCAAACAGAAGTGCAGTACCTACTGGTGGATCTTCTATCTGTCAGTTCTCCAGCCCAGCTAGCATCAGTGAAGACTTTTACAGATCTGTCATTGGTTTTTCTTGAAAAGTAGCTCATGGCCAGGTGTCATCTTTAGGTATTTTAGTATTCTGTTGACAGCTTCAAGATGCTCCTCACGAGGGTCACTCAAATATTGACTAACAATGCTCACAGGAAAAGATATATCAGGTCTAGTAAGAGAAAGATAAATTAATTTCCCAACTGGACTTCCAAGAACATCCTTCTTCAGTTTGAGATTAAACTCCATAGGAGTCTCAGCTGGATTGCAGCCCTTCATCCCAGATTCAGATAACAAGTCTAGGATATATTTTCTCTGGTTAATTACCAGACCAGCTTCTGATCTTGCAACCTCCATGCCAAGGAAGTATCTTAAAGTACCAAGATCCTTGGTTTCAAATTCACTTGCAAGCAATTTCTTTAATTTTCCAATTTCTTCATTGCCATCACCGGCGATGATGATATCATCAACATACACAATGAGGATTGCTTTCTTCTTTCCTGATCCTTTTTTGATGAACAAGGTGTGGTCGGTTTGGCCTTGCTTGTACCCATTCTTCACAATAGCCTTTGCAAATTGATCAAACCAAGCCCTAGGAGATTGTTTCAGTCCATACAGTGACTTCTCAAGTTGACAAACTTTTTGTTTGTCAGACTGATATCCCAACCCCTATGGAATTTCCATATATACATCTTCTTCAAGATTGCCATTCAAGAAGGCATTCTTGATGTCAAGTTGATGTAATTTCCGGTCCTTGTTAACTGCCAAAGACAAAAGTGTTATCAACACTAGAAGTGAAGCTTTGCTATTGGGGCGAATGTCTCTTGGTAGTCTATCCCATAGGACTAAGTAAATCCCTTAGCCACCAGCCTTGCCTTGTAACGTTCAATGCTCCCATCAGATCTATACTTGACGGTAAAAATCCACTTGCAACCCACTGGCCTTTTTCCCGGTGGAAGATCAGTGATTGTCCAGGTTTTATTGTCTTCTAGTGCCCTTATCTCTTCTTCAACAACCTTCTTCCATCTTTTGTCTTTCATTGCTTCCTCTATTGTTTTTGGAATTAAAGTGTTATCAACACTAGAAGTGAAGCTTTAAAGGCAGGCTTTAGGTTTCCATATGCCACAAACTTCTGAATAGGATGTGTAGTACACTTCCTTACACCCTCTCTCTGTGCAATAGGCAAATCATCAATATCTACAGTTGGAGCAATACTTCAAGAATTTTTCATACCTTGTGGATTCTCTGAGGCTGTAGGAATAGGTTCCAGCTCTTGGAAGTTACCAGGTTGTATGTCGGTCTCTTTATTGTGCTTTCTTCTCCTTTTATAGACACTGAGCTCTTTGGCCTCAAGACTCAAGTTGCTCTGGTTGGGTTCTTTGCGGGTTGTGAGGTGTACCTGGAGGCTCCAAGACGGTAGTTTCAATGGAGTTAGGAATGATGGAAGGTTCATTGGTTTCAATAATAACCATGGGTTCTAATACAGTAGGTTCAATGGGGTTAGGAATGATGGAAGATTCATTGGTTTTAGTAATAACAGTGGGTTCATTTTCAGAAGAAATAATAGTGGGAATTTCAGTGATAAGAAAAATATCAAAGCTTGGAATTCACTTAAGCTCTCCCCCTGAATTTCATGCTTGGTATAGTATGGCTTTTGTTCAATGAATGTGACATCCATGGAGGTATAGGTTCTTTTAGTTATGGGAGAGTAACATTTGTAGCCCTTCTTAGTAGAAGAATAACCAAAGAAGATGCACTTTAAAGCTCTAGGATCTAACTTTAGACCGAGAATGAGGATAAATGTGAACAAAGACAGTGCATCCAAAAACTTTTACTAGGATAGAGGAAGAGAGAGGCTGAAAATGAGGAAAGGATTGAATAAATAAATTTCTAGGTGTTCTAAAATTAATAGGTTTACTAGGCATCCTATTGATGAGGAAGGTTGCTGTAAGGATGGCAGCGCTGTTCGATGTAGATTTTTCAGGAATTTGTATGGAAGTAATTTGGGTGGTGGAGATATCTGATGTGTCATCAAGAATAGGATTTTGTTCTGTTTCAGAACTGATTTTAGCGGAAGTAGAAGTATCAACCATGATGAGAGTTGATAGGATCGAGAAATTAGACTGATACCATGTAGAAAGGTACTGAAAAGAGTCTCAGTTTGAGTATTCTAATTTCTATCTTTTATTTGATAAGGATATTTATAGATTACAAGAGAAAGCCTAAACTAGGAAAAAGGAATTACTAATAAATTACAAAAATCTAATTCCTTATCTACTGCTATTAACAAGATATTAGGAAGATAATTGCTAACTATTAACAACTTGATATTAGGGAATTTACATCCCTAATTTTCTGCAATCACACAATCCACATTCCCTACATAAAATGGATTGATGAAACCCTTTATATAGCTGCATAGAGTTGACAAATTCTCTGTCAACCAAAGTACTACCCCTCACGATAAGGTTGGGCTGGATGTTTCCTGCATGTTAGGGCTTAGGGGAGACACAACGGTGGTTTTATCAGCTGGAACAAGAAAAGCCAAATGTGACATGGGAGATCTTCAAGAAAAACTGTTTGCATCACTTTGGACCACCCATGAGAGGTAACCCGTACAAGTCATCAATCTGAAGCAAACAGGTTAGGTTGAGCAATACCAGCGGCTATTCCAGCAGGTTTTTGCTCAACATAGGAAGTTGTTATTCACTTCATAACGGAGACAATTCCAGCAGTTCTTTTATCAACTTCAGAAGATGTTATTCACTTCAAAACTGGCTTCCCTAAATTCAAGCTTGAGGACAAGCTTTTTCTCCAGGAAAGGAGTAACATTAGGAGATTTAATTAGGATTCAGATTTGGTCCAGATGTTATTATTACTTTATTTCCAATAATTTCCTTATTAATTTAAATAAATCTTTCCTGATAAATTAGGATACTTAGTTATCATATTTTACTTATTAGAATATAAATTTTGGGTTTTACATCCTATTTCCGAAATTGTAAACCTCTGTATAAGAGGATAATTATTAATGAATAAATTAAGTTGAAAGTTCAACTTTCAGAAAATTACGTTGGGCAACTCCCTTAGAGTTCCACAACCATGGGCAAAAGTAGAAAGCGAAATAAGGGCAAAGACCCTTTCTTCGAATCTAATTTGTGAGCTACTCGCCGGTGAATCGATTCCAGACTCGGGACCATAACAGGTAAGCTATACATGCTATGTTACTTGGACTTGGGTGTAGAGCATGTATCAGACATGCGTATGGTCACATTTTTCTATGTTTTTCATACATTTGGAGGATTCTTGGAGGTCATAGCCCGTTATCCATGTTTCATACACAAGTGTTGGAAAAAAGGTACTTCAACAAAAATTGTCTAACATAGTTTACAAGCATCTTGACAAATTTGTAATTTTAGAAAAATGCCACAACTAAGCTACAAGCAGCAGCAGAATAAGCAATGTTGAGAGGAAAGGTCAAATTTGATGAATTTTGGACAACTACCTTTTGGAATTTTTATTTGATTCGAATCAATTGCCAATGCAGTATTGAAGAGAGACCGGCATAGTTGAAATCACAATTTGCTCTAATAATAATAATGAAGACCTTAATACCAGACAATTGTCATTTTGATCTATTTATTTTTATTCTCTATAGAAATCAGCTGAACAATTTAGTCAGAAATAGCAGCAGCAAAATTCATCTTCAAAGGTGAAGAATCTCCTGTCCTTGGACAGCTTTAGGAACAGGTTTAAGGAAATCATTCTTAAAATAATGCTTTCATACTATGGATTCAAAATTTCAAATAATTTCTATATCTGATAGCAAACTAAAAACAAACCCTGGCTTTGACATCCTTTGTTCACTAGTACCAAATGTTCACATAAGACTATGCTTTGTTCAAAATCACATGCAATGGCCTGTGATCTGTTGGAAGAGTGCTGACTCTTAGTTGCAGTGTTCAGGGATCAAACCCTAGAAATTTCAACTATAAAAAGAAAGGATAAAGAACCTACCTTGGTTGAGACCAGTGGAGCTCTTTCACCAGGTATCTTCACATCAGGTAGAAAACTGAAATCTGAAGCAATCAGAGACATTTTTGGTAACGCTGCGTGTAAAACCTCAAGCAGTTTCTGCATACATCAAAAGAAATATTATAGCAAAGAGTAGTTTGAACTTTGAACCCAAAGAAATAACCTTTTAAACAGTTTCCATACCATGCAACCGGTTGGAAGCCAACATCTTCTTGGTTTTGGAAACAACTTAGACCAAGCTTTTGAAACAAAGGTGTTTTGCCTGGTGTTGTTTTTATCTAGTTCCATAATTTCAACACAACGTTTAATCGATGAGTCTTGTAAAGGTTTATATAATTCTGATAGTCCTTCCCTGCAAACGAATGAAACAAGGGGAGTCGGCAGAAGATAATTGAATTCGTCACATCTAACGATGTACTGAAAAGATATTAGTTCTTTGCAATGTCAGTAGCTTTACCAAAAGATATGTCCCTTCATTATAGAACTAAAAAAAAGTAGGCCTAAAGGAGTTCTTTGAGTAAAGTAGGATGTTCCTCTTTCAACTTTAGAATCTAATAGATATATCTACAAATAGTTAAAATTGTTAAAGCATAGTACATGGTAGTCATAATCATTTGTTAGTGAGCAGAAGATATTTCATCAACACCTTTACTCCCTGTTCATGAGCAAAGTTGTAGATAACAATAAAGGCTAAATTACAATTTCACCACAATGCGTCAGTGACCAAAATCAATGAATTCTCGTCACTATTTTCCAGATAGAAAATTTATCTATAATAATGGAACCTTGATTACTTACAAGCATGGTATCTTTGTTAAGTGGTTTTATCTCACCTTGGTTCGGTCTGAAGTACATATGGCTTTATATATATAAGTAGGCCATCTTCATGTAGTGCCATTTTTTCTATGTTGGATGCTTAACATGAGTTTCAGTTGATGCTAAACAAGGTATTAAAACTCAAGTTTCCAGTTTCCCTTTTGCAATTTTTTGTTTGTTATTCTGTAGTTATCCACATGGTAGGCTTTCACAACGGGCCAGAATGTCAAGGTAACACTTTAACGGTGCTACTTAACATTAGCTTAGTTTGAGATTTCTCCCTCACACTCTCTCTCTCTTAAAAGCCATGATGTAATACAATACATAATGCGGTAAATTATTTGAAGAGTGCTGGTACCTGTCAAGCTGTTTTTCAACCCATACTTCCATCCATGAGGAAACTTGATTTCCAGAGTATATAAGATCATGCGGGAGATTATCAAGCACCTGTCAAAAATCAATCATGTAAGTTTGGTTTGGTATGCAGGACATAAAATGGTCTGCTACAACTTAATATAAGTTAGCCCAGAAACTATTAGGATATTGCAGGTAAAATAGATTTATCGTCATTAATATAGATGACAGGGGATCTAGAGGCTGCACAGTAACAATTTGTTAGTATCAATTTATCATCAGCTGGTCTCACCATCAGCTTTGACAGAATCATCATATCCACTGCCGGTTACATAAAGCAATTCCAATCTCCAGCACTCTAACCAAAACCTACATTCATATATTTATATTGATCACCTTTTGAAATGAGTAAATTTAAAGACCTCATTCCCCGTTACTCGTTTGAGCTCATTATACTATACCTATTTCTATATTTACTTCGATGTGATGCAACAAATGTGCGAACTGAACAACTTTAATTCATCTAACCCTTGCTCAAGTAGCAAGAACTGGTTGACGAAGGATATGGTTGAGGTAAAGCATACCTCAAGCATTATTACCCAACATGGTTGTTGTTCCCCAACTCCTGTTAAAAACAAAAACTAGATTAAGTTCTTACAATCATGATTGCTAACATAAGACAAAACCCATCTATGAAGATACACTTGCCTCCTGTGAATAATTTAAGATAACAAGGATGTGAATCATACAATGTAGATGCCATGAATTTCATCCTCATTCTTTGGCTAATAAATCATAAAAACTACAGAATATTAGATATGTGACAGCAGTGTGGAGCTAAAGTGAGAGTGAGAAAAACAAAATGCTTTTTCTGCCTCTGTTTTGCACAGCAAATTGTACTTATAAATGCAGGTACAGGAAGATCAATATGATAGTTCATTTCTATGAGTTCATAGTCTAGTAAGATGAAAAGAAACATCAGAAAATGGCATTATTCAGAATCTTGCAAAACAAGCATACCAATCACATTGCATGTCATCCTTGAATATCATGCATATATATTATAATCCAATTCCAGTTAAAAAAATGAAAATATAACTCTAATAAGTTCAATATTGAAGGAAGTCTACCCCATCCACTCCTGTCCATAGCATCTCGTTGTTCTACTTTAAATTTTGCCAGGTGACTACGAACTTCTCCGACAGTTTGTCTTTGTATCTCAGCCAAGGCAGGACTAATTTCCACTGAGCTGCAGGAAATAGAGAACTTTCATGTACACGGCTGTACAGTGTAAAAATGATAATAAAACATGATGAAATTCATGGCTGCAGGACCTCTGCAAATCCAAAGTAAATAAGACACCAAGTAATTATATAATTAATACAAAATATAACTGACTGAACAGGTAAAATTAATAAGAACAGATAAAAAAGTTAACTGTGCTCAGTTCATTAAAAAATCACCGGTAATAAACAATTAAAGCTTGATAACCATTAGACTAAACAAGGACAAACAGACCTGTTTTCTAGAGATACCAATCAATAGCAATTTAAGTCAGTATGATATGCCTCAACAACAAGAAGTAGAACTCTCTTTATGTTTGAGAAGATGGATTCACGGGAATCGACTTGGATTTAGTTTGCTATATAAAATATGAGAACGAAATGAACACCATGCACAAATTGGTTAAAATTCAATATGCCTATATATATGGAAGGGCTTAAAAAGATGGATTTCAAAATCACCACTAAAAGGGCATCCACCAAATCCGTGATTTGAAAAAAATCATGAAAGTCATATTTAAACGTGGTTTATCACACAATTTATGCTAAATTATGAAATCCAAATAACCAAAACACAACCTTAAATACGTTTAGTAGTTGTATGCTAAATGGTGATATTTGAATTATTGGCAGTCTCAACTGCAAAATTTTATATCAATGCCATGTAAAACCATGGTACAACTACAGAAAAAACTTTGAAGGAATTGAAGATAGGGTAATTATACCATGCACTTGCAGTGGAAACAAAAAGTTTCCACAAGCGCCTTAGTTTTCGAGTTTAGGGATTCGGTTTAAGGTTAAAGGTTTAGGGGTTTAGAAATTGAGGGTTGTGGTTAGAATTTAGGATTTATGGTTAGAATTTAGTGTTTATAGGTTAAACCCTAAATCCCTAACCATATTACCCTAAACCTAAACCCTAACCTCTAAACCTTAAATTCTAACCCTAGACCCTAAATTCTAACCACAAAACCTACATTCTAAACCCATAAACTCTTAAACTAAGGCGCTTGTGAAAACTTTTTATTTCCACCGCCAGTGCATGGAATATTTTCCCTTGAAGATAACATAAAAAATTAGTTTCTTTCCCACACTAAATACCTTTATTTGAATGATACTTTTGATCAAAAATCAGTTTCTTCCCCACATCAAAACCTTTATTTGATTGATACCTTCGATAAAGTTATGATCTCATCTAAAATGGGAATTTTATTTCTTTGCTTGTATACAGAGCATTGACCCTTTTCTCTCAAATTTAAAACAATGTAAAAATGCTTAGGGAGGGAACTTTTGAAGAGTGAAGTGTTTTCACGTGTTTATTATATGCTTACACACACGCACGCACACATTAAGTAACACAAACTAGGATAGAAGGATATAGTGATTGCACATTATTTCAAGCTAAATAAGGCAAGGTTAACATGCATACGTGTATGTCATACTGTTGTAAACTCTTGGAGGTGCATTCAACATTATGTAATCCATTATGCCCTTCGCACATGTTCCAGATCCACCACCAATTTCATATATCTGAGCACACAATACAAGAAGCAGAATCAATTCAAAACGTAGGTTTCCATCCATAAACAAAACAATGATCCCAAAATGTACAGACTGAATAAAAATATCACCATTTATTACAGGAGATACAATTTGGCAAAAAGATGGCTTTCAGTGTAAATAAACAATTTATAACAATCTAAGTCTATATCTTGTGGACATTCAAAAAAAATGAATGTATCTTATGGTGTTTAAATTGAAGTCACTTTATTGTTTAAAACAGTCACCTAGAGCTTGGTTTGAAAAATTTACCAAAGCTGTGATCAAATATGGGTATAAACAGTGTCGATCTGATCATACTTTGTTTCTGAAAGTATCTTCAGAAAATAAGACCATTCTCATCGTTTATGTGGATGATATCATCATAACAGGTGATGACTTTAGAGAAATCAGCAACTTAAAAGGCCTACTAGCTGTTGAGTTTGTAACTAAAGATCTTGGTTTAATTAAATATTTTCTGGGAATGATGGTGGCAAGATCAAAAGCTGGAATTGTAATCTGTCAAAGAAAGTACATACTAGATTTACTTACTGAAATTGATATGTTGGGATACAAACCAATCGAGACTCCTATGGATCCTAACATAAATTAAGGATGAAATGAGAATCCCAGTCAATAAACAATACGAAAGGCTGGTTGGTAAGTTGATCTATTTGTCCCTCAGTAGACCAGACATTGTCATTTCAGTAGGCATTGTTAATCAACACATGAATGATCATAGAGAAGAGAACCTTGAAGCAGTAAACAGAATTTTGAGATACCTCAAAATAACAAGACACGGTTTGATTTTCAAAAGAAGTCAAAACCGAAATGTAGAAATTCTTTCTGATGCTAGCTAAGTTGGAGAATTGACAGGCAGAAGGTCCACAAGAAACAGTCAGTTGTCTCAAGATTCAAGAAGCAGTGATGAAGCCAAATTTCGAGCATTTGCACATGGAATTTGTAAAGTAATGTGGATACAAATGTAGAAACTTGTAGAAAAGAGAGTTTGAATACTCTTCTTGTTATATCGATATACAAGAGAAGAAATCTATTTATAGACTTTTACAGAGGAGTTTTCCACAGAGTAGTTAACCTATTAGGATTGGACTTTTATCCTTTACAATGATAGAGTTAGATTATAACTAAACTACATAGTTATGATAGAGTTAGATTATAACTAAACTACATAGTTATGATAGAGTTAAATTACATATCATACACGTATTAACTCACACTCCCCCTCAAACTGGCGTGTATATGTTGTGTACACCCAGTTTGGATGAAAACTCATCAAAATTCGCCCTAGGAAGTGCTTTGGTGAAGATATCAGCAAGTTGATTCTTGGTTGGAATATAATGAAGCTTTATTACTCCATTATTGACCTTCTCATAGATAAAGTGCCTATCTATTTCAATATGTTTGGTCCGGTCATCTTTGACTTTGGATTCTTGGCAATGCTCATTCTTTGATTGACTATCTTTGTAAACCTCAAATTCTAATTTTCCATCCAACTCTAACTCGGTGAGAGCTTTTTAATCCACATTCCTCACATATTCCAAGAGCCATAGCTCAATTCCGCTCTCTGACCGCTTCTAGATACAACAACACCGCTTTTTACTTCTCCAAGTGACCAAATTTCCCCACACAAACGTACAATAGCCACTCACTGGACCTTCTATCTGTTAGTTCTCCCCTTGACTTGAGTCTGTGTAGTAGACTTTACAGATTCTGTCTTGATGTTTTCGAAAATAAGCCCGGACCACGGTGTAAACTTGGTACCTCGTGGATCCTATCGATTTGCCTCCATGTGCTCTTCTCGAGGATTACTCATGTGTTGACTCACTATACTCACCGAGTATGCAATGTCGTCCGGTGAGTGAGAGGTAGATTAGTTTTCCTACCACCTTTGGTAGGACTCTTTATTCTTTGGATTCCCATTCCATCTTTCTTGAATTTCAAACTGGTTCCATTGGAGATTCTCTTTGGTCTACACCCGAGCATTCCGGTTTACGTAAGTAGATCTAGAATGTATTTTCTTTGGTTGATAACTAACCCTTCTTTTGATCTTGCAACTTCCATTCCCAAGAAGTACCTAAGGCTTCCTAAGTCCTTAGTTTGAACTCCTTTGCTAGAACAGTTTCAAACTTCTCTATTTCTTCTATGTCATCACCAGTAATAATGATATCATCAACATAGACAATTAGGAGAGTTATCCTACCATCCGGTGTAGCTTTTCTAAATAATGTATGGTCCGCTTGACTTTGCTTGAAATCATTCTCGAACCATAGCTCTAGCAAACCTGTCAAACCATGCTCTAGGGGATTGCTTCAAGCCGTATAACGATCTATTCGGTTTGCACTTTGTCTTTGTTGTGGTCTTCTCTTCTAAACCAGGTGGAACTGCGCATGTACACTTCCTCCTCAAGTCTACCATTTAGAAATGCGTTTTTGATGTCCAACTGATGCAACTTCCAATCCTTGTTAATCGCCATCGAAAGAAAGCAATACCTAATGGTGTTTAACTTTGCTACTGGTGCGAAAGTTTCTTGATAGTCTACACCATATGATTGAGTAAACCCTTTAGCCACCAACCTTGCCTTGTATCTCTCAACACTCCCATCCGAATGGTACTTGATTGTAAAGACCCATTTACACCCCACCTTTTTTTTCCTTCGCGGATCTGTCATGCCGTGTATTGTTCTTTTGTAATGCCTCAATTTCCTCTTCATTTGCTTTCCTCCATTCGGATTGTCAAAGGCCTCTTCCACTTTGTCTTGGGAATTCTTTATTCATCAATGTTATTTGTAAAAGCTTTGAAACCAGCGTTAATTTCCCATAGGCAATAAACTGTTAATAGGATGAGCAAGTACATTTCCTTACCCCTTTCTAATAGCAATAGGAAACTCATCTAAGTTAACAGTAGTAGAATCTGTGGAATAATATTACCTCCTGTCTCCAAAGCAGCAGGACTCAAAGCTAGTTCTTGGCAAGTGTTAGGCTGACTAACTGCCTCGGTCAAGTTTCTTTTTCTTCTTGTATAGACACTGAGTTGTCTTTCTGGTGGTTGTGGAGTCATAGAGTTTGGTGATGTATGTGGTATTATTTTAATCATTGGAGGAGGTGTTGTATAAGGGCTGGTAGTTTTAGACTGTGGAGAAGGTGTGTCTACAGGATTAAGAGCAGTACTCACAATTTCATCAGAAGTAGGCTCGGAATAAGTATTTTGCGGAGCAGTGGTACTTACATCAAGAATAGGCAAGGAAATAATGGGCTGTGGATCATGCAAGGGCTAAGATTCCTTGTATCTCTCCCCCTGAATTTCAGTTCCTGCAAAGTAAGGTTTATTTTCAAAGAAAGTAACATCAAAAGAGATATAGGTTTTCTTGGTAATGGGGCAGTAACACTTGTAACCCTTCTGACTCGATGAATACCCTATAAACACACAACGTAGAGCCCTAGGATCAAGTTTACTCCTATTATTGCGATGCACATGAACAAAAGATGTGCATCCAAAAACTCGAAGAGGAAGAACAGAGGATAATGGTTTAAAATCTGGAAATTGTTGGAAAAGAGTTTCAGTGGGTACTTTGAATCCTAGTGTCTTGCTTGGCATCCTATTGATTAGGTAGGTGGCAGTAAGAAGAGCTTCCCCCCCATAGATAATTAGGTGCATTGGCAGAAAATAATAGGGACCTAGTCACCTCTAGTAAATGTCTATTTTTTTCTTTCGGCCACTCCATTTTGTTGAGGGGTGTTGAAACAAGAAGTAAGATTATAACTAAACTACATAGTTATGATAGAGTTAAATTACCTATCATACACGTATTAACTCACAACAAAGGTTATTGAAAGAATTGGAGTTATACTTCAATAGACAATTTAAGGTGCAAATTTATAGCCAATCTACCACAACATTGTCGAGAATCATGTCCATAATGATAGAACCAAGCATATAGAAATCAACACTTCATTTCAGAGAAGGTTAATAATGGTTCACTGAGGCTAAACTTTGTTCCTACTCAGAAACAACTTGCTAATATTCTCACCAAGGCTCTTCCAAGAGCTAACTTCAGTGAGCTCATATCCCAACTGGGACTCTACGATATACACTCTTCAACTTGAGGGGGAGCGTAGATTGCAGCCGTGTTTAATTAGTAGATAGTGTCCTAATTAATTTTTATCTGAATTTTATTTTTATATAACTTGTACTCTAACTCTTATCAAAGTAGAAGATCAAGAGAATGATGACTACCTAAGTTACTTCAAATAGGACTCTAAGTTAGTGTCTTACAATAAGATTACATCTTTGTTGTAATGCTTATTTTAAAAGACTTGTACTCAGTGTATTTGAAATAAGAAAAACCAGAGAACACATATTCTTTGTTCCAGAAATTCCTAGTTTCTACAAGAGAATGTAGGAACTTACTTTTAGTGGAACTGAAAGGTCAGTTGTACGCAGTATGGCTTCAGCAATTCCCTGGGCATACCATGGCTACAAGGAAAACAAAGCTCATATCATCAAAATAATGGAAAGAGAGAATTTCACCAACACAACTCACTAAAGGGAAAAGTAGTTAATTGTTTCGCTATATATGAAGCTTGGTTTAAAAGTTTAATGGTCAAGAAGAATAAAAGATCTATAAGATACACAAGTTTATACAAATTCATACATTCAACAACGACACCCACTTGCACACAAGCATGGTTGCATACATGTTTGTATGTTTTTATACAAAGAGACAGAGAGAGTACGAAACAAAGCAACAGAATGAAAAGAGAGCGAAATAGAAATCAGTACATATTGTTAAAGGACATGCATTCTTGAAGTCGGGGATAGAAAGAAAATCAATTTTCTAATTCTTTTGCTAAGACATACATGCTTAATGAAATCAATTAGTGAACTTTGTAGTTATAAAAAGGGCATAAAAAGGTTATAAGAGCCTTTCAAGTATCTTTAATCTCGATAATCTAAAACAACACAAGAAAACAAAGCTTAAATTAAATACATAAAAACCATAACTATCATATGTGCCACATTAGCAGGAAAAGTGGGAATGTCACACCACAATAAATGCTATGTTACTGTGAACAATAAATTTCTTGTAAAAAATGAATAAAATAACTAGATATTGGCTCCATTGCCAGTAATGATATTATTGCCAAGTCTGTTAGAGCATTACCTTAAAAAGCTCCACAGGGGTGAACCACGCAATGCCACTCTGCTTATAGATCTTATCCAAGTGTTTCATATATGCTTTCCTTCCTAGAGCATGCCAAAAGATTGATGCTAGCATTAGCAATATAATCTTTTATAGAAGACCATCGAACAGCATACACAAATAAACCTTCTAAGGACCGCATCTACTAAACTTAAACTTAAAAGTTGTCTATTGCAGTTCTTGCAATTCTTTTACCAATGGTGGATCGTGAAAAAGCACAATACTTTTGAAAATAAAAGCACAAACAGATCTATGTGCATAGATTCGAAGACAGATGCACTACGTGATCAATATTGAAGGCTTCCAAGCTATGTAAATACAAAAATCAAATTCTTTGATGCATAGCCTTTTGTAATCATTTATAATTAGTTGGTACCAGTAAGTTAACTATCCTCGTCATGATTTTATTCAAATTCTATCATCAATACGCAGAAAAACGGCAAATAAATACATCTTAACCAGCTTAGAGGCAACTTATAAAATACCTTCAAATTGGTTGAACTTTATGCTCCTCTCGAGCACCCCAACCGCACCCGACCTCTGAGAGAAGTACCCGTGGTTGGGATCATATAAAGCGGAATGTACAAAATCCCTAACCTACCACAATAGAATGAACAAAATTCGACCCATTTACCAGAATTGCAAAATTTACAAAAACGAATATCAGATGATCGAGCTTTCAAATCCAAACCAGAACAAAGCCACCAAGTAAAGAAAATCAAAATAAACAATCCAATAAAAATGAAATGAAAACAAACAAAAACGAATGTAATCGGAACAATGCAATGGCATTAACCAAATATCAGAACAAGAGAAATAAAAAGGACAAACCCATGAATTTGAAGTGAAAAGGAAGTTAAAATGACTTACAAGAATGGGTTTTTCTCCAACAATGTGGGTGGAGAAGAGAGCTTGAAATGATGGAGCGAATGGCTCATTTGGGGTAACTTCAGAGAAATAAGTAAATAAATAAACATTTAAATTACAATTAAGAGAGTGAGAAAGAGAGAAAGTGAAAGAGACTACCTTTAAGCTTGTTAAAGATTGACGGAAAAAGCTTTACAGTGGAGTTAGAACGAGAGAGCATGGCTTCAGCCTGTTAAGATTATTTTTTGAAGGAACTGGTTTTTCTTTCGTCTTTCTCTTGGTGGAGACGGACTCCTTAAACCCTTGTTCCATTTTCCATCTTATTTTTGTTTATTTAATTTTCTTAATTATAATTTTGAAAAATCAATAATTTTACAAATAAGTAATAAAGTATTTAACAAAGGTTAATATTTGATGCAAATGCAATGGATTTTTTTCACAGGGATATATATTTAAGCTTTAAAACATAAAATCTAAAACTTTAACTCTAAATCCTTAAATTCTAAATCCTAAATTGTAAACTCTAAATGTTAAATTTTAATTCTAAATCTTAAATTTAATCCCTTAAAACATAATTCTCTAAACCTTAAACTAAATCTATAAATCCTAAAATAAACATGCATGTAAAGTAAAATTTACGCTGGTAGTGCATCAAATATTTGTATGGTTAACTTGAATATTAATCTGATTCAGAACTCAATTGGCATCTTGTGACGTTGATTTATGTTATATATGGATTTCATGACGCCATAGGCTTGATTCTGTCGAGCTAATTTTCGAAGTGAATGTCAATGTGGCTAACTAGAGATAGATTCAGGATTAGGACAGATTTTGGTGTTTGCAGGTCATTTACGACTACCATGGATTTCTATGATGAAAATAGCCTTCAGAAAGCAAAGTGATGTTGAACTTCATGGATTTTGAGTTTTGTTAGATGCATTTTTTTTTATACAAAAGTCGTTCTACCATGTACCCAAGAACAAGTCAACATACGTTTTTTTTTTTTTAATTTAAGGGTCTATTTTAATAAATTGTGCAAGGCCCCTTAAATCTTTGAACCGTCCTTGGTCACCACTATCCACTTAAGCTTACCAAAGCAACTATGTTACCCAACCCTAGGTTGAACGTTGGTTTTGAAATGGCACAAAGTGTAGTTATGCATAGGTTTCTACATTCTAAGTGCTATTGTATTTACCTTCTCCATTAGTACTGCTGAGTGATGATGTATATAACTAGGATCGGTCCCGGGATCACTTCTCCAACTGGTTTGCGCTGCATTTCTGCAGTAATTATAGATTGTTTCGAGAGGGACTCGTTTCATGAAACTGAAAAAGAAACATCCACTTTTTGTATAAGATGCTGTAAAAAAATCCAGGGATAGTGGCACAATTTGTTGACATGTTAAGCTACATTTGGGGAAACCAGGAAAGTAAAATGTCCCTTTTTCTCCTCTGAAGTCCTTGTCCAGTAGAATTGGAAGTCTGCTTTGCAATTGTGGTTCAACAAACAAGTGAAAAAAAGCTGGATTCAAAGCTTGAAAGGAAAATGATGGAAATGAAGAGAAGTTCATCAGCACATTCTAACTTCAAATCGATTGACAGCATTATCTCGAGGTTCCCTCACTTCCGGGATGGATCCAGAAACCTCAAAGGCGTGTTCGAGCAGTATGGTGGGTTGCAACAAGTTTAATCTTAAGCTCCCCATAAGCTTTTTATCTTGAATTTTTGCCACTAATTGACTCTCCCTCTTTTTTCTCTTTCTCTAGATGAAGACTCCAATGGAACTATTGATTGTGAGGAACTGAATAAATGCTTGGAGAAACGGCAACTTTGGTTGACAAAAGAGGAGGTGGAGGATTTGTTTCGTTCATATGACATTGACGGGAGCGAAGGGATACAATTTAACGAGTTTATTGTGCTGCTATGTCTCATCTATCTCCTGATGAAACCTTCCTTCTCTCCTGATAATGTATCTTTTCCTTGTCTATGAACATATAGCATGTTGAGTTAGAAGGTATTAACAAGTGAATCTAATGGTGTGAATTGGGAATGTTTCGGACATTGAAGATGGATTCACCACAGCTCGAGGCCACTTTCGATACTATCGTTGAAGCGTTCTTGTTCTTGATAAGAATTGTGATGGAAAACTGAACAAGAAAGACATGATGAAGATTGAAGGAAGTAAATGAAACTTTTGCATGGGAATGATCCCCTGCACGTGTTACCCGGACTAGATTCAGTATCAAATATTCTACTTATAATTTAAATTTCTCAGTAGTTTCTATAATCAATTATACTAATCATTCTTCTGGTAATTCCCCATTTGGACTTGCAGAAGAAATGGACTGGGATAAGAATGGAAAAGTCAGCTTCAGAGAGTTCCTCTTTGCTTTTATCAACTGGGTGAGGATCGAAAGTGATGAAGAAGAAGAAGAAGAAAATACCAGACTCGGGAAGCTAACAACACTCGAAAGAGCCACACAATAATCTGGATGAGGTCAGATTAAGAGTTCATATAACAAAGACATCCCAATCACTTGGTTAGACTGTTTTTGCTGTATCATGTAATAGATATCATCACAGTTTTCTTTCCAATGATACAAATTCGAGATGGCCATACCGACGAAATGATTTAGTACCATTTTCTGTTACATCTGTCATATCCATCTGATTCATATTGTAATTACCATGTATGAGAAGTTCATTGCAGTGGATATGGCAAGAAATGGTCCGAGCTTTTGCAAATTGTACTCAAAATGAATCAGAACTGGCATGGATTATGAACATAAGAACTTTCTAACCACTGCCATACTATACATATACAACATTATCATCTCATTTTTCAAGTAGATACAACCAAAAGCATACACACTACAATTAGTAGTATACATTAATCGAAACGAAAATTGCCACGGAAAACATGTGCGAACGAGAACTTGCTTCTCCTGTATGGTACATGAGTGAGTTTCAATGTAATCCCAAAGCATGGATTCTCCTGACCAATGACAAAGAACAAGCATATCTCTGTTTCCATTCCTCCCTACTCTCCTTTCCTTGCCCTTCTACCATGAGGATTTTGTCATTCCCATCCAGTATGCTCACAATCTGCCTCATGGTAGGCCTTAATTTCGGGTCAGATCGAGTGCAGGCAACTCCTAGTTTTGTCAGTCTCGAAAGTTCTTCATTATTGTATTCCCCATTCAGCCTGATATCAACCAGTTCCTCGAGTGACCTTTCCCGCGTCTCAAAGTCGTGTACCCGTTTCACCAACAATACCTCAGGCCGCCGAAAGTCAGCTGCCATATGTCCACTGACCACCTCAAGCACCACCACTCCAAAGCTATAAACATCAGCCATTGGGGTTGCTTCTCCAGATTCCATGTATTCTGGTGACATGTAACCGAAAATTCCACGAACCGAATTGTGTTTGTTCGTATCTGCATGATGGCCCTGATCATTTCTTGCTAAGAACTCAGCGAGAGCAAAATTACTAAGCCGCGGATTCATCTCGGAATCAAGAATGATGGCTGAAGAGGTAATGTTTCTATGGATGACTTGTTCATCCCATTCCTCATGAAGATAATGAATGGCCGAAGCAAGGGATTTGATAATATCGTACCGGTGTTTCCATTGCAAAACAGAGCTGCCCCTTATATGGTTATGGTCGAAAAGGAGGTGACTCAACAGTCGATTTGCCGCGTAATCATATACAATGAGCATCTCTCCTTGTTCAGTGCACCATCCACGGAGTTGAACCAAATTACGATGGCGGAGCCTCGCTAAGTTTTGGAGTTCACTTGAAAACCTTGTCCTCAAAGCAGGGCACTTAGTCATGCCAAGCCTCTTCACAAGAATGTTATGCCGGTTGTCAAGGAAACCTTGGTAAGCAGTTCCGAAGTCAAGCTCCGCCACCCTCCGCGAATCCGCGAAATTATCAGTGGCAACAATGAGTTCTTTGAAGGGTATTTCCCTCGGAGTTTCGACCATAAAGAAGTTTGTCGGTCGACGACTGCTGTTGCTGGATAAACCGGAACCATTGATTCCAAATTCAGCAGTCTCGTACATAGTTTCATCAGTGGCAGTCGCATAGATGGATGCAGCAAATGAGACCGTAATGTCAAAGCTGGTGGCGGTGGCGGTGTTTGACCTGCTACTGGCGGTGCTCTTGCTTCCACTAGTGTTGGAAGAAGATGACAAAGAGATGTATAAAGGGTGGGATTCAAACGATGGCAAAGCCGGAAGCTTGCCGGAAATATTACCGGAAAGAACTTCGACAACCCATTTCATATTAGGCCTCAACAATGGATTATGGAGCGTGCAAAGCAGCCCTATATGAAGGAACATTTCCGCATCAGCTAGCCGGTAAGAACCATCTACAAGTCGACTATCCCCTGCATGTAAAAGCCTTTTCTCATCGGACAACCTACGGATCCAATCGAGCAAAATGATTTGTTCATCGGGTAATGTAAGGTCCACCGCTCGCCGTCCTGAAACCACCTCCAAAACGACAATCCCGAAGCTGAAAACATCGGATTTGGCCGTCGCCACGCTTCGTTTCTGAAAACTCTCCGGCGGGAGGTACCCGATTGTGCCACCGATCCTCGTCGTGTCAGCCAAACGAAATTGGTGTCTCTTCGTCGTCGGTGTCTTGATTTGGTACTCGAGCTCATGTTCCAGCCACCGTGCCAACCCGAAGTCGCCGAGTCGGGCATTGTATTGCGAGTCGAGCATCACGTTGCTTGTTTTCACGTCGCGGTGTATGATTTGAGTCTCCAGTTGTTCATGGAGATAAAACAAAGCAGCCGCCAAGCCTCCGACGATTTTCCTCCGGCGATTCCAGTCTAAAGTCGGTGCCCCCGTGTTTTGCGGCCTCCTAAAAAGTACTCTGTCCAGGCTCTGGTTTGGCATATAGTCATACACCAAGAGCAACTGGTCTTCGTGAACGCACCAACCCCTCAACCGAACAAGATTCCTATGGCGGAGATGAGCCACCGCCACCAACTCCGCCGCAAAAGTCTTCTCAAACCTCTCCCCTTTCTCCGCCAAGCATTTCACGGCAACCAACGTCCCGTCACTGGGTAAAACTGCTCTAAAAACTCTCCCGAACACCCCACTCCCAAGAATTTCATCTTCATGGAACCCATTAGAGCCTATGTAAAGCTCGGCATAGCTAAAAATCCTCGGATTCTCTCCGCCGACTTTCTCCGACATCTGAACTCCTTCCAGGTCATGGAACACGCTCGATTGCCGTCTCCTCCGCTTCTCTTGATGACAAATATGAACCCATCTGGAGTCATAGAGCCGGTGCAAGGCATCCCCGACGAAACCAAGAACATGTCTCCCACAATCACGGTGTGGGTGTTTCTTGGTCCCCTTTTTAACAGGTTTTTCAGCTTTGGGGTAGTCCAAAGGGGCGATTTCATTGAGATCAGCTGGTAAAACGAAGCAAAGTCGGTTTAGCTTCATGGTGAATACGATGGAACATGAATGGAGGGAAAATGAATGAAATTGAAGCTCTGGGTTATTAAATATATGGGCGAAAGGGGTGATTTGATTAGATTTAGTGGGTTTATTCAACGTTGTTCGGTTTGCATGGTTGAATTGTATTGCTCAATGGGTTTATCAAACTTGGAAGCTACCGCCCCCGTTTGTGATGTAAGCAAATAAAGGAAGATTCTCATTTTTCGAAATCAGCTTAAAATTAATCTATACTTTCTGGAACCACAACAACAACCAAACACGAAATTCTCGAAGGTGGGTTCACACAAGACGACCTTTGAACCGCGTGGAAACTCGTTTGAAAAAATTATTACTACTTTTCCATTTTAAATTTTGTACCGAGTTTCTACTTCTAGAGGTGGTAAAATTCAGCCGTCTAACTACTTCCAGTTTTCACTTTAATCACTATTCTAGTTGGCTGTTCTAATTTGGTTTTTAAAATTTAGGATAAATTATATAAATATTTTTTTGACTATAGACTGTATTTTATTAAATTATCCGACTATAAAAAATTACAAAAAGGTCTTCAACTTAAAAAGCAATAAGTTTGTCCGATGTCATTAAAAATTTAACCTTTGATAATAGGGTAGTTAACAAATTTTGACATAACAACACATTTAGTCTTTTATATTTATACATTCAATTAATTTAGTCTTAATTTTAAAAAATTCAATAAATTTAGTCCTCTTTATTCACTCATTCTATCAATTTAATCATTTTTATGTAACTCTCCACTCCAATACTGCTCCCATGCTCTGATGACCCTCCGGTCAACCTTTATTTCGTCGGATGATCTTTTCGTCCTACTCTATTCGCTCATCCGACTAAATCTACACTTTTCGACCAACACAGGCCAGGACACGGGCCGACTAAATCACTACCCGAGTACCCAATACCTCAAGTACCCGAAGACCCAGGTATCCGAATTTGAACACCCCTACTTTATTTTATCATTTATAGATATATAATCACTATTTATATATAAATATATTATTATTACTATTATTTTCGCTATTGTTACTTAGTATAAATTTCAATAATCAATGAGTGATGCTTGTTGTCCAAATATTATTAAATAATTTTGGTTTAAATGAAAAATAGGTGTCCAAAGTATGCATTTTTTGAACTTTAGGTGCCTAAAATATTTTTTTATAAAAATAGGTGCCTAAAGTTTCAAAAGTTATAATTTTAGGTGTCTAAAGTATTTTTTTGTAAAAATAGGTGCTCAAAGTTTCAAAAGTTAAAATTTTAGGTACCCCAAATATGTCACGTGTCAAGCATTGATTGGTTAAAAAAAGTTTAACACCCATTAATAATCAGGCACCTAAAATTATAACTTTTGAAACTTTAGGTGCCTATTTTCACAAAAAAATATTTTAGGCACTAAAGTTCAAAAAAGGCATACTTTGAGCACCTTTTTTTATTTAAGCCAATCATTTTTAATTTAAAATAGGACCAATTGATAGAATGAGTAAATAAAAAGAATTAAATTTATTAAAAAAAATTGAATTAAGACTAAATTAGTTGAATGTATAAATATAAAAGACTAAATATGTTATTATGCCAATCTGTGGTTACTGTCACATCATCAACCATTAAATTTTTAACAACACTAGACCAACTTGTTACTTTTTTTAGTCAGTGAACAATTTTATATTTTTTTATAGTCAGAGGACTCAACAAAAAGCGTCGAATAGTAAGGGGACTATTATGTGGTTTACCTTAAAAAATTTAGGACTTTTAATTAGTTTAAATTTATCTAGCTTAAGATAATTATTAAATTGCTGAAAAATATTCAATTAACTTTTATTTGTAATAATTCTTATGTTTGAATTTAAATTTAAAGTTTCTAATACTAACTAATTATATAAAAAAGGTAAATCTAATTGAAGAAATATTAAGATATTTGACTTCATTTCATTCAATTGTTTGAACAATTCAAACTTAATAACAAAATACTTTGTAAATAGAAAATTCTACGATAAATGAAATACATCGATATATATCATTATTTTTTATTATTAATTTTAAATAAACCTTTAGGACCCATCCCACGATTTGAATCTTAATTTGGAAAAAAATGCTCAAGTTGTCTTTTTTTTCTTCTTTTTATTACTATTATTATTATTATTTAAAAGTAATTATAAAAATTTCATAGAGAAAGTGAAACAATTTGGTTGTATCGGTTCCATCTCAAAGCTTGATTTCAAGCGGGTTCAACCCCTGATTTTGAGAACTCAATCAGTGGTCTCAGCAGAAAAGTAGATACTCTTTATCTTAAAAAATTTGGGTTTAATTATTTTGTCTGTAAAATGTGTGTGCATTTTCTAAAGATTAAAAATATCTATGAATAGACACTACATTATAATCACCTTTAGACTATTAAAAAAGTTCTAGGCATCGAGATATCTTTCTTTCTCCCCAGTAGGTCGTGGGTCAAAACCAATGATTATCAATACTATGAAAAAACAACTAGGGCCGGACCCAAAATTTTATGCAAGGGAGTGCAAACTATCAGGAAACGATATTAAAAATGTATGGGGTGTAAAATTACAAGAATTTAAGGGGTGCAGAATTAGATTATCAATAAATATATATATATAATATAGGAAAACTTTAAATATTTAGGGGTGCGGCTGTTCCTAGTATCCCTAGGTCCGTCCCTGAAAACAACCCTCTCGGCCTTCGTATGTAGAAGGTTATTTAAGGCTGCAGTGGAGTTGTTTCTGGAATGGTTAACAGGATTCTATATTCTACCCCTTTTATTTTAGTATCAATCATATTCACAGGATACTTGCTGCGTTTTCATACAACCCAATAAAAAAACCTATGACTTAGCAGAGACGTGTTTCATTTTTGTCCTAAATTCGACCATTTTTATTCTATTTTTCATTTTTATTGATTTTCTCGTTATTTTAATATTTTTTTTTCAAACTCAAATGTTATTAATAAGTATAGATCCCTTATTTAAATCTGTACTATACTAAGTTATTGTTAAACTCTTATCTTAGGTAATCGTTTGACTTCTAGATCGTCATTCGAAAATCAAAATAAGAGTTGTAATTAATACTTGTGTTCATATATGGTATCGTTCACTGCTACTGTGTTTTTCTTTGGTGCTAATCTTTGTAGTTGTGTATTTTGCTTAATTGTTGTTATCAATTGGATAATGTCTTTAATGTCATATCTTTATTTTGATGTGTTAGTTGATGATGGTTGATTTATTTATTTTCGTTTTAGTGGATGTGTCTCTTTGCAATTGTATTTTGGTTTGGCAATGATTTTTTAATAAAAGTTTGCAAAATGATCTCTAATTGTATATTCGGTATTGAATTGTATTGAAAGTGTCGTAGGAAAAGTGTTAATTCAAAACGAATTATAAATATTATTTAAATAAATAGTAAGAAATTTATAGTTAATTCTTTAATTTGGATAATTTTACGATATAGTCTCTAAACTTTGGTAAATTTACAATATGGTTATTAGCTTAAAAGAAAGGTAATTCATGTGACTATAGTTAAGATTAAGTTTCAAAGAGACAATTTGCATAGTTAAATTGTTTGTAATATGATAGATTTGATTGTTTCTTCTTGTGTATTGTTTGTCGATAGCATCTCTGATCCGATTTCCTACAAACCAAGCAAGGGTGTTAGCTACGATATATGTATGTGGTAGTGTTTTACAATATAGATTGGTTGGCATTCATGGTTTATGTTAGAAGTCAATTGACATGCATTGAATCATAAATACGTAAATAGTTTCAAATATTTAAAAATGGTTATTTGAGTCACTACCATGCAATAAGTTTCCATTAATGGCTTAATTTACAATAGAGTTTCAAATATTTATAAATGGTTATTTGTAATCATGAACAAAAAAAAAGTTGCTGCCATGTTAAGACAATTGCATGCCATAGAGTTTTGCTCAAGCTCTTGTTTCCACTTTGGTACCCCTGATTGCTCTTCGAAGCCTATATTTGCACTTCAGTGCATGTGTTTCGTGAGGTTAATAGTTTGGTTGATGTTTTAATTAAGGGTTCCGTGGATAAGCCAAGTTGGATTCAAGCTGTTTATGAGGCTTAACGATTATGTGCTTGATGCGTGTGTCTGCATTTGAAATTGGTTCGAGATTCTTTTGCGTGGTTGCTGGTGTCGAATTGCATGATCTCATTAAAGTGTTTTTTTTTTCAAGAAACATTTGTAAAAAAAAAATCAGAAAGTTTCTCAAAACGAAGTCTTTTGAAATCAACTGAAAAAAACATGCATTATAACCTATAACAACAAATATTTTGTAAAAATTAAATAGTTCAAGGATCATTTGTAACAATTAAATAGTTTAATGATCATTTTGTATTAATTAAATAGTTCAATAACTATTTTTAATAATTAACATGTTACTTTAATTTGGTGAACATGTCCAATCAATATGTCGATTACCTGTTACGGCATCACACGGTTTAATATTTATTTTGTAATAAAATCTAAAATTAAATGTTCATTTATAACTTTTGAAAGTTAAATACCTAAAATGATCAGTACAAGATAATTTAATGACCATTTACAAATTTTACAAAAAAAACTTTAAAAGGAGCGGGATATCTCACTTTCCAGTGCAATAACTGCCCAACAACAAAGTTCATCTGGTAAGCATTGAATGTGAAACTATTTGGGTAGTTGGGAAGGTGTATTATTGTTCCTTTATAATTATAATTGAGAACTTTTTCATTGATTTTTTTTTTCTAATTTCACGGAAAAATCAATAATATGCAATATTCATTTTCAATTTCAAATATTTAAATCAATTAAACAAAGAAGTAAATATTTCTCACGTAGATTTTATAAAGTTAAAAACAGTCCTTTCCAGATTTCCGTACACTTGTTATATACTTTTATCGATGTATGTTTTTTTATTTAATCATTCGTATCCGAGTTATTAATTGATTGATTTAGATTATAAAACTTAATATGAGACAATATTTTTAACTTAATTTTTATCCATAATTGCTTGTATGAATTTAGAAAATTTTATCAATTACTCAACAGTAAGTCAACATTTACATGGAAAAAGAATTAAAAAAATATATAGGTAGAAATAAGATCATCCAACATATAAACCCTAAACCCTAAAAATAAAATATACTAATAACTAGTTTGTTTAGTGGATAAAATACTAGATCTTTTAACAAGGTCGATGTTCGGATTCTGATATTGTCAATGAAATAAATTGGGTTAGGAAAATCGTCCCGATAATGAACATTTATAATACTCGATCCGGATTAGTTTACCAATACGTTAGATATAAGTATTTTTACCAAAAGGACAATATATATTTATATATAAGAAAAGGATGTTTGAATTAATTCAAGCGGTAGGAGTGACAGCATAAACAAAGGCGCAATTAGGAACAATCAAGTGTAGAATTTTGTCAACGAAAAGTCCATATGATTGATGAAAAACATTGGACTTTTTTGCAAGTTGACAAATGCTAAAAGGTTTTACATAAAATGTTTTTTTATTAAGAGATTTGTTCATGCCTCAAGTAATCTGTCCGACCTCTACTGAATTAGGTTTTAGGTAAAGATTTTATGTTTCAACTCCTATTGACCATATATATTAAAATTACTTTTATTTCATTTTAATTTTAATTTTGATTTAAAATTATGTTTCCATATTCTTTTGAACATTTATAGACTTTTGATTCAACTCAAATTACTTTACACGAATAGACGTAAGATGCAATGATAAGACATATCTTACTTGAAGATGATGACAAAAAAAATGATAAAATCAAATATGGATTATAAAATATACACAGATTATATCTAAAATATATATAAATATATAGGTACAATTTTAATATACAAGCTTGTATATTTACACTATAAAATTTAAATTTTAAATTTTCAACCCTAATCCTACAAAACTAAACCCTCAACTTTAAACCCTAAACTCTAAATTCTAAATATTAACCTTAAATTTTAAATCTTAAACCTTAAACTCTAAAACTAAAAAACACATGTAAATTAAAATTTATACGGTCCATATATTAAAGTTTTTTCCTATAGGGATAAAAATATAAAAAAGAATTTTAGGAATGTTGGATAATAGAGGGCGGTTTTAAGTTGGTGGTGTGGGTAGCCTGCTTTGTGTTTGTTTTATTTGCAAATTGCTTACACTTAAATGTTAGTGGGGTACTGCTAACTGTTGCTGATTTTGACTTTTGTCCCCAAAACAAGTTTAATTGCAATTAGTGGGTTTTATCTTATTTATCATCTTTCAAATATATTAGATTTTTGGATTCCGCGGGATTCGAATATTTTTGAGTAAAGAGTTAATATTAGATAGGGTCATAAATACAATCGCAATTGTTAGTCCGGATAGCACGCATCTCTAGTGGTCCAGTCACCCAAAATTTAAAAATCTTTATATATTATATATAAAAAATATAATAAACTACACTAGGTACCACTTAATCTTAAATTTAATATCAATTATATTATTAAACTAAAAATGATACTATTTTAAATCTGAATTTTAGTTTAGATTTTAATTATATCACTGAGCCAATATAATCGATAACGTAGACAGATCTTAATAGTCTGTATGCAATGTCGTGGAGGAGTTTTAATGGTCTAGTGGTGTAGCGATGTTCCATCGCTAAAAAAATATATTTTTTGTTTTATTTTTTAAAAATATTGACTTTCGCGTGGAATTTTAAAAAAACGTGTTTTATTTAAAAATAGAGTCGCCACCGGCCACTCAAGGTGGACCGGACACCGTAAAAACTAGAGATTTTAAAATGTCGGGTTCGGGAGTCGGTTACGGATGGGGAAGGATTAACACCCCCACACCGCCCAAAATTAGTACTTTAATAATTACCGCTTTATCAATATTAGACTTTCCGTATTTAAGTGACGATTAAATTAAAATTTGATTATAAGTGCGAGTAGATTTTAAAGGCCCCGTTATCCGAGAATAAACGCCCAACCACTATCACTACGCCTGATACTGGCCCCGTTTACGCTCGAATAAAAGGGCACCGCATTGACAATTTATATCCGAAATGTAAACTTAAATAAATGGCAAATATAAATAAATATATTGTGATAAAAATATAAATAAATACTAACATAATAAAATACTAATATGACATAAATAAAATGCTAATATAAAATATACATACATAACTATTAAAATAAAATACTAATCTAAAACATGCCTACATAAATATTAATCTAACTCATAAATAAAAACAAATCTAACATAAATAAAATATAAAACATAAATTTAAAACATAATAAATATTAATCTAAAACATAAATAAACATACAAACTAAAAATACAATTTTAAATTAACTACCACTTCATTAAATCATGAAAATTACAATATAAATAAAAAGGAAAGAAAATATACCTAACTAGGAGTTGGAATGACGAACCCCGACTGAACCCCACCGAGATCTACCACGACCTCTCTAAAAAATTAACTAGATCAGATCTAAAGTAGGACCCCGATCGAACCGGTTAGGACCGAGGACACTGCCCCGGTCATTGGCTACCCGAGAGCCAAGCTTTCTTATTTGGGCAAAGCCTTTCTGCTGATTCCTTGCTCCTATTCCCCTCCAATTGAATGTCTATTTATAGGCAATGTGAGAGGTGAGGTGGGTGACGTGGAGCCTTGTGCTCCCCTCCCCCTTTATTATTATTATTATTATTTTTACTTACTTTTTTTTTTACTTTTTTTATTATATTTTTTAGTTTTTTAAGATTAATAATAATATTATTACAATAATACTAAAAGTACTAAAACCCGGACAAAAATGAGTGATTACAGTTGCCCCTCTTTGCTCGTTGATGTGTAACAGGAATAGAGCAAAGACAAGAATAACCATTTTTGTCTGATCTGGTTGAACTTCTCTCCTTTTGACGCATGTCTTCTTTCTTCGGTAGATCTTCTTTCTCTTCGGCGCAGATATTCTTTCTTGTCTTGATTGATCTACCTTGTCACTTTTGGGGAAACAAAACCTTCAAAGTGGGAGGTTGTTTGTTGGGGGAGCCAAATCGAGTCCCACTTGCTACATTATTGATAATAAGCTAATACCTAAAGAGAGTTCGACCCAGCTGCAACACCGACGAAGAGGCAGGGTCTACAAAATTCGATCCAGCTGCAACACTGACAAGGAGGCAAGACCGATGGGTGAAAGTTCTGATGTCTGATCCAGCTACAACTCTGACGAAGAGGCAAGATCATAAAACTGACAACTTTTTCCTTTTTTTCTGCTTTTGTTTCTTTTTTCATATTTTTTCTTTCTTATTTTCTTTTTTTTTTATTTTTCTTCTTCTTTTTCTTCATTTTTTTTTCAAGAAACAACATTGATAAAATTTGAAAATTAGTAAATTTTGACCAAGCTACAACACCGACGAAGAGGCAGGATCAAGAGTTAGTGAATTTGGTCTAGCTACAACACCGATGAAGAGGCAAGACCGGAAGTTAGTGAATTTGGTTCAGCTACAACACCGACGATGAGGCAGAACCGGCAGTTAAATTTGACCAAGCTACAACACCGACGAAGAGACAAGGTCTGAAGATTTGATCCAGCTACGACACCGACGAAGAGGCAGGATCGGAGTATTTTTTTTGTGTGATCAAGCTACGACTCTGACGAAGAGGCATGATCAGAGTTTTTTTTATGTGTGATCAAGCTACGACTCTGACAAAGAGGCATGATCGGAATTTGGCAAGTCTGGCTCAGCTACAACATCGACGAAGAGGCAGAACCGATGGATGAAAATTCCAATATCTGATCCAGCTACAACTCTGACGAAGACCAGTATCAGAAAATTGGAAACTTCTTTTTTTTCTTTCTTTTTCTTTTTTTCGCTTTTTTGCTATATTTTTCTTTTTTTCCATTTTTTTGGATTCTTTGATTTTTTTCCTTTTTCTTTTCTTCTCTATTTTCTTCTTTTTTCTTTCTTTTTTTAGATTTTTTCTTTTTTTTCTTTTTTTTTCTTTTTTCCCTTTTTTGATACAATATTGATACAACTAGAAAAGTTAGTAAATTATGATCAAGCTACAACACTGACGATGAGGCATGGTCTAAAGTTAGTGATGTTGATCCAGCTACGACACCGACGAAGAGGCAGGATCAAGAGTTTGTGAATTTGGTCTAGCTACAACACCGACGAAGAGGCAAGATCGGAAGTTAGTGATTTGGTTCAACCATAACACCGACGAATAGGCAAGGTCTACAAAATTTGATCCAGCTGCAACACTGACGAGGAGGCAGGATCGGTGGATGAAAGTCCCAATGTCTGATCCAGCTACAACTCTGACGAAGAGTCAGTATCAGAAAATTGAAAACTTCTTCTTCTTTTTCTTTCTCTTTTTTTTTTTGATTTTCCTTCATTTTTTGCTTTTTTCATTTCATTTCATTTTTTTCTTTTATTTTTTTTCTTTTTTTTCTTTCTTTTTTTTTCTTTTTTTTCTTATTTCTTTCTTTTTTCTTTTCTTTTCTTTTTTTCAATTTTTTCTTTTTTGATTAATTTTTTAGCTAGAATTATAATAAAAAAGTAAACTCCGAGTAAAATTTAGGTATAGCTGCAACATCGTCGAAGAGGCAAGACTTGGAGAGGATTTGATCTGTCACACCACTGACGGAGAGACCAAATCAGCAAAATGTGGGACCCACTACACCACCGACGGGGAGGTAGGCCCGAATGGAAAATATGATCTGCAACACCACCGACGGAGGCAAGATCTTGATAGGATTTGATCTGCTACACCACTGCCGGAGAGACTAGATCAGCAAAATGTGAGACCCGCTACACCACCGACAGAGAGGTAGGTCTGGATAGAAAATTTGATATGCAACACCATCGGCGAAGGCAAGATCTTCATTAAGTTGGCGTACCACCACTGACTGAGGCATGATTTGCAAGATGTTGAAATACTATTGACAGCGAGACTATATCTGAAAAAAATTGTTCCGCTTCTGTCGGCAAAGGGTAAGATCTGGAATGAGTTATCTGTTGGCAATAGTAGAAATCAGGAGAATGTTGATGTCCGTCACGCCATCTTCGGATGAATCAAATCCTACAAATGAGAGAAAACATTTATTAGTAAATTGTTCACAAAATTTGTCACTGGTACCTCCATTTTTTATGTTTCAGCATTCTTTCTGTGTTTGGCCTCCTTCAATATTAGGGGTTGGCAGTTGTGTTGTTGCCCCCTGTTGAGGGTGTTCGGGCTCTCCTTAGACCTGTTATGTACAAGCAAGATTGCATGAATGTATCTAATTTTATGTCTAAATGCATGTGTCTACCCTAAATGCATGGTGACTTAGGTGTATGCACTTAATCTAAATGTATGGCGTTTGCATAAATGGTTTAATGCAAGATGAATGCAACTACATGCATGAATGTGACATGATTTTTTTCGATCCTCAAAGGGATGCCCCTGACTCCTTACCGGTCCCGTTAGGATCTTGGTTTTTCATGCGGCGGTGCCCCGACTTTGTCTTGGGTTCGATCACTTTTCTTTGAATTAGCTTTCATCTGGGAGCATGCCCCAAAATTTTGTTCGTTTTATGCTATTGTTTGAAACTGCTCTTGTAGCAAATTTGAAACTCTGGTGCACATTTTGTTTCCCCCTAAGTTGGGTTTATAAATTGTGTTGGCTCATGACAGCTCATTATTATTATTATTTTGGATTGGGTGCAATTTTGCATACTGTGATCGATATAGACATTTCAGGGGTGCAAGGGTTTGACTTGGCAATGAAGGCTGGACTTTGGAAAAAAAAAATACCCCTAGACTGAGGCCTTGTTAGAGGCATAATATTTGTAAAATATGTGGGGGTGCTTTTGGACATGCCCCAAGACCAAACTTTTGTAAGAAGCTCTGTAAGGTGCTAGATCGACCAACTTCGTTGTATTTAATGGGGCAACCCGATGATCGACTTTAAAATTTTTAAAATGTATGCATGTAAATGTGAGGTGCATGTCTTAGATGCGAAAGTACTTATTCAAAAATGGTTATCGTGGCTCAACTTTTCGAACTCACGGGATTCATTTGCAACTTTGAATATTGCCTCGATATCTAAAGTGCTAGATTTTCTCCCAATGATAATTTTTCAAATTGAGAACCAGTCGTGAATCAGCATTTTCATGATGGTAAAAAGCAAAAAATTAAAGTGTTATGATATGCCATGTAGTGAATGCCAAAATGAGCAGATATGATGTGATCACAAAAATGGGTTAATTTAAAATTAGCGTAAAAATGAAAGATTTCTGTTCGAGTAAACCACTCGAACCAATACCCCAATGTAATGCAAATGCAATGATGTATGCAAAAAAGGGTAAAACAAAAAAGAAAATGAGTCAGTACCGAATAAGATCAACAACACATAAATAGAAGAACAATTTAGATAAGGTAAACAAACAAAACAACCTTATTTACATCCCGTCTAAAACACCTAGGTTATCCGCATGGCTGTAAAATAGTGGATTTCTATATGTTCTCTACATGCATTTTTGGTGTTAAGAGGTACCCAAATTGTCCTTGTTGTCCCCTACTAAGAGTAGCAAGGCCCCTGGTCATCACCCATTATAGGCTTCTTTTAATCGGGTTCAATTCAGGGGACCCATTCGCTTATACCTGCACGAAGGAACGATATCCTTACGAAAGCATAAAGTACTCGAGCCTCGAAGGTACTTGCTAGGCCTACACGGGAGAATGATATCTCCACGAAAGCATTAGCGTTTTCCCCCACTTAAAAAAACGGGTTTATATGCCATATTTTAAATGCGTTAAAATAAACGCGCAATTATAACTGAATGTTAGTTTAATAGTCACTTTAATCCGAAATTTCCGATATTAATAAAGCGGTAATTATTTGAAAAAAGCTCGACTCTTTTATTTTTGAAAACCAAAAAATGTCCCCAACGGAGTCGCCATCTGTAGCGATGTCCCCATTGCTAAAAAAATGTGTTTTTTGTTTTATTTTTTGAAAATATTGTCTTCCGCGTGGTGTTTTAGAAAAACCGTGTTTTATTTAAAAATGAAGTCGCCACCGGCCACTCAAGGTGGACCGGACACCGTAAAAACCAGAGATTTTAAAATGTCGGGTTCGGGAGTCGATTACGGATGGGGAAGGATTAGCACCCCCACACCGCCCAAAATTAGTACTTTAATAATTACCGTTTTATTAATATTAGACTTTCCGAATTTAAGTGACGATTAAATTAAAATTTGATTATATGTGCGAGTAGATTTTAAAGGCTCCGTTATCCGAGAATAAACGCCAAACCACTATCACTACTCCTGATACTGGCCTCGTCTACGCTCGGATAAAAGGGCACCACATTGACAATTTATATCCAAAATGCAAACTTAAAAAAATGGCAAATATAAATAAATACATTGTGATAAAAATATAAATAAATACTAACATAATAAAATACTAATATGACATAAATAAAATGCTAATCTAAAATATACATACATAACTATTAAAATAAAATACTAATCTAAAACATGCCTACATAAATATTAATCTAACTCATAAATAGAAACAAATCTAACATAAATAAAATATAAAACATAAATTTAAAACATAATAAATACTAATCTAAAACATAAATAAACATACAAACTAAAAACACAATTTTAAATTAACTACTACTTCATTAAATCATGAAAATTACAACATAAATAAAAAGAAAAGAAAATATACCTAACTAGGAGTTCGAATGACGAACCCCAACTAAACCCCACCGAGATCTACCACGACCTCTCCAAAAAATTAACTAGATCGGATCCAAAATAGGACCTCGATCGAACCGGTTAAGACCGAGGACACTGCCTCGATCCTTGGCTACCCGAGAGCCAAGCTCTCTTATTTGGGCAAAGCCTTTTCTGCCGATTCCTTGCTCCTATTCCCCTCCAATTGAATGTCTATTTATAGGCAATGTGAGGGGTGAGGTGGGTGACGTGGAGCCTTGTGCTCCACTCCCCTCCCCTCCCCCTTTATTATTATTATTATTATTATTATTTTTACTTACTTTTTTTTTTACTTTTTTATTATATTTTTTAGTTTTTTTAAGATTAATAATAATATTATTACAATAATACTAAAACTACTAAAACCCGGACAAAAATGAGTGATTACAAGTGGTATACTTAAAGCCTAAATTAAAATTTAGTGTTAAAATATTATCAATTTTTAATTTAGTGGTATAATCGATACAGACCCTAATGTTTGATGATATTTGATGTAGTTTATCCTAAAAAATATTAAAACTAAATTTCATATTATTTTAAAAAATATTAACATCACTTTAAAAATAATTAACAGATTTTAAAGAAAACCGACACTCACAATTTATCTTTATCCACTCAAACTATTTATTTATAAAATTTACTAAATTCTAACATCGGAATTTAAATTTTCTAACTTCGTTTATGTGTATCTTAAAAAATTTTAAATCTGGATAAAACTCACACGTAATAATATTTAACCCAAAATAAAATCAGTATGAAAATTCACACATAAAACTTTAATTTAGAATCTCAAAGTTCACATAATATCAACCTTATTACAATATTAAGATCTCATCAATATATTTTTTTTAACTTTTGAATAGGGATGAAAATTTCCATAGACCCAATGGGTCTCAATTCTACCCGGTCCTACTTTGGTTATTTTTTTAATTCGGATTCAGGACTATAACCTAACATGCTCTATCAGAAGGATCCAAAATGTCACAGTGGGTCATCAAAACGACTAACCGCAATTTAAAACAATAGTAGAGCCAAATCGAATAAATCATTTACGTAAAAACTATGTTGAGATGTGAAATCCTAAAGGGTGTATAAAATAAAGTCAGATGAGTTATTTTTTGTGTTTTTTCATGGAGTTTTAACAAATTTTTAACAGTTTTTATTTTGAATTGTATTAATGCTTTTATTATATATAGATTTTTTAAGAAAGTTTGATTTTCATTTTGGGTTTTATATTGGGTAAAGTTCATAAATGGTCACTAAACTATGCCTCAATGTTTCTTTTGGTCATAAAACTTTCAATTGTTACAAAATGTTCATTAAATTATCGATTTTGTTACAAAATATTCACTGAGCCCTAACTGTTGTTAAGTTGAGCGATGTGGTAGTTTGGTTAAAATTGTTTAATAGCATAATTAGCCCTCTATATTTATACATTCGATTAATTTGGTACTAGTTCAGAAATAAGCAATAAATTTAGATTCATTATTTACAAATTCTATCAATTTGGTCATATTTTTATTAGATATAATTTAATATTTTTATTCAATTATCAATAATCTATTAAATTATTATTAATATTTAATATTAAACTATTAATAGTTTACCAATGATATATTAAATTATTATTAATAAATTTATAATATTATTAATATTTTAATATAAATGTATATTATAAAATATTTAATAATTTAATAAAAATATTAAATTATATCTAACAAAAATAGGACAAAATTGAAAGAATTTGTAAATAATGAGCTAAAATTTATTTATTTTTTGAATTAGGACCAAATTGATTGGATGTATAAATATGGAGGAATAATTGTGCTATTAAACAATTTTACCCAAGCTGCCAGGTCACCCCACTTAACGACAATTAGGGCTCATTGACCATTTTGTAACAAAATCGATAGTTTAGTGATCATTTTGTAACAGTTAAAAGTTTGGCAATGAAAATAACATTGAGATATAGTTTAGTGACCATTTGTGAACTTTACCCTTTTCATTTAATGCGGAAGATACATTACTTGCTTTCGAATTCTGAGTTAATGGTAAGGGTATCTATCTCATGCCGCCCTTGTTTCTTATTTACGTTAACGTTGGAACTCCGTTCACTATTTGAACTTGTGATAGTTTTATTGACATGTTTTTGTTTTTGTTTTTATTTTTTTGGAGTTTAGGATTTTCTATTTGATTTTCATTATCTTTGTTTTGAACAAAGCAATTCAAACTTCAATCAAGATATTGAGCTACAATGTTTGTTTCCTAGGAGATCTGGAGTTGAACAAGAGGACTTGAGCTATTATTTTCAAACTTCGATGAAGATATTTTTCGAATCGAATAGTGATCAGTATGCAACATAAAAATTCAAGACGAGTGGAAGGTAACTAGGACCTGCGTGTGGGGTGAAGTCAGGTAAAAAATTTAATTTTTTGGATCAAGACTGGGACGACAAAAATCGAACCTGGTGCGCCTCGTTGCCGTCCCTAATTTTAATTTTATTTTATAGACTTGAACTCTCAAGCTAAACTGAAAAATGAACTCTTGCTTACTACTAAATCAGACGTACTTAATAATTTTGTTATTATAACATCTTAGAAGTTGCAGGTTGAGACACATTTTAGTGTTCATCGACGTCTCATCTAAAGGTTCAGAATATTATAAATAATTTAAGAATTGCATGAAAAAACATTTCACAATAATTGATTAAAAACACTACTATATCAAATAATAACAAGAACTTCCTTTAGGATTAAATTTTACCAATATCTTTTTATATGTGCCAAAAATATTTTGATAATCTTTACGTTATTGTTACGAAGATAGTTTGATGAATTTTTTTACTGAAATCCGTTAGTTTTATTGAATGGAGATATGTCTAAAATTTTAATGCAAGTTTATATGAGTAAATAAAAACACCCAATCTAAACATATTCCTACAACCATTCAAACAATAAACTAGCGTTTCGAGATCATAACAAGACCATACAAGGAAAATGTAAAAAATCTAACCCAAAGACGAGAAACAAAGATAGATACTAACATCACTAAGTTTGATGAAATTTTATATCTTACTATCGACAAAATGCAAATTAAATAATCATAATCATAATAAGCGTACAAACAGACCAAACTAATATGATTTCATTTTTTGTTACTATACATAAGTACAAGAAAACTAAAAATAGTTAACAAATAATATCATTTGATAATTTTCATTGATATTAATAATTGTTTTCTAGAATGTGAGATTAATAATTAATTAAAATGAAAAAAAAATAGATGAAAATATAATGTGGTAAGCAGTTTGGTATCGTTTAAGTATGTCTCGAGTTTGAAGCCTTATGTATACAGAAAATTCTCGTTGAAAGACTCACCAATTAAAATCAAGTATACGATGCGGGTCAGTTTGAATTAGTCAGAATAAAGCCTTGGGAAAACGGGAGGGTAACAAAAAAAAAAAGCATGAATGCAACTATTAGGGGCCACGAACAAAACATTAATACCTACAAAGCATAAGTTCTTAATAGATTTTTTTTTTTGGAGTTGTTATAGTTAATCTGTGCAATTTATTATCGTGTAATTACAGTCCACATCAATACCTACAAACATTTATGTTAACGTTGTTATCAATTTTACTTATATGGGTTCACATAGGCTATCTTGGATATTTAAAATGAATTCTTATAAAATAAAAATATATTCTATTACTTTGAATATATTAAATTAATAAATTATAAAAATATGAACTTTGTCAAATATATTATTTTCATTGTTTAGGTAAGAAAATTAAGGAATTGAATTGTAAGTAATGAGAGTAATATGAAGCTAGATTTTAAACAATAAATACAAAAAAAATTGAAGAATTTTGTCTCATTTTATTTTCTTATAGTTAGATTGGAGAAAAATAAAGAGATAATTAAATTTTAAAAAATAAATTTTGATATTTGGAAAAAGATAATTATTTTTTATTGTTTTTTTGTTTAACCATTAATATCAACTCCATTGGCTCACTAATCCGTATATAGTGCTGTAGAGACTCATTATGAGAGCGACCCTCCCAACTCTATTTGTTTCAGTCAGAACGTCATGATTCGAACTTTTAACTTTGTTGAATGGATCTTGTACCTCATCTCGTTAGACCAATTGGTTGTTAGTAATTATTTTTATTGTTAGATTAATTAATTAATTTAATAAATAAAAAATAAATTTAAAAATAAGGATAATTGTTTTTTATAGGCCCGGACAGTCGCTCATTGTTCTCCCCTACAAGCTGACCCTGGGTTCACATTAACATAATGTCATTTTTTTTAACATTTTAGTGTGATTTACATGGTAGTATCTGTTCTTTTACTTTTAGTTCTTTAAAAATATACACACATCGTATAAACAAGCTACTTGAACCTGGATCTCTTAGGGATAATAATGCTCCCTTTTTCATTAGGACCACTCAATGGGTTTAACATCACACTAATATTTGTTAATAGTCCTAAGATGATTACAAAATCTGCTCAAATTCGGGCCTCCTAGGATGAACATCATAATCTTTTCTACTATGACCATTCATTGGATTCAACATCACGTCAATATTAAATATTAAAAAATGAAGTTATTCAGTATTATAATGCATGTAATTTGTTTTTATTAATGTATTTATATATTTTAATTGCATGATATGTCTATGATCAATAATTCTATCATTAAATCTGTATTGGTGAAATAGTTGAAAACGTTTTGAAAAAATTAGTACATTCAATCAAATGTTTTGAAAAAATTAATTGCCGAAATGAATGGAACTTAGTTAAGTTGATGAGGCAATTCTACCAAACGCTTGAAAAACTTGAAATGATCTAAAATAATTTTATGATTATTAAGATGATGATGGTTGACGACGGCAAAATTATTTTCATCACCTTTGTTAAAACAAATGAAGGGTAAACAGCATTACTGGTCACAAAACTATTCTCACTTTTCTAATTTGATCACTAAACTATTATTTTTGACAAAATAGTCACTAACATTATGTTATTTTCCCTATTTTGGTCACCTGCCGTTAAAAAACTCATGGAAAATAATAGTTTGGTGACCAAAACAAGAAAGAAACAATAGACTGATGACCAAAATAGGGGAAAAGGTAACATTGGCAACCAAAATAAGAAAAAAACTTAACGTTAGTGACGGTTTTGTTAAAAAATAATAGTTTGATGACTTAAACAGGAAAATGAAAATAGTTTATTGGCCAATGGTGTTGTTTACCCATAAATAAATTCCAGCAACTACACATTCATCAACTAAACTTTGAAAACATAGATGTATGAAAGGAATCACATTTTAATCAATCAAAAGAAAACAGTTTACCTAACTCTACTCTTACCGAATACATTTAAAAAAAATAAAAGAAAGCCACACTTTTAGGAAGAAAAAAAAATTAAGTTATGTTAGGGATGGTAACGGGGCGGGTTTTGGCCGCCTCGATCTAAAAACTCTTAAATTCGACCCACCCAGCCCTAAAATTAAATACTAATTTACCTGTCCCACCCTGACACATAAACTCTTAAACCCGACCCTGACCCGACTTGACCCAAACATTAAAAAAATATATTAAATTTCATCGACGGTAAATGTTATATCCAATCGAACCATCACATTCACAAAATATAAATTTCAAGGATTTTAAAACTATATAAAAAAAATAAAACCAATTAAATTACTCACATAAAAAAATACATATTTAAAAGAATAAACTCGAACCATTATCCTTCATAATCAGATATGTTAAAACTCGAATAATATCAAACAAAAATTTATGATAAACACAAACTAAAAATATAGCTTGAAACCTAAAAGTGATTATATATTGTGGTATTTTTACAAATATAATAAAAATAAATAAATATAATAAAAATATATTGGAACAGGACGGGGCGAGAAATTTCTATCTTATACCCGAACCCGCCCCACCCCGCCCCGATCCCCAAAAATTATGAAGCAAAAATTCAATCGGGTCGGGCCCGAGTACACCAAATCGGGTTGGGGTCGGGTAGTTTTGTCATCCCTAAGTTCTGGTCTTAGAAATTTAGGTTAAGAGATTGCATTTGAAAAATATTTTATAAATATTTTTGAGTTAAAAATTTGAGATGGGTTTAGTGTTGTTATCAAAAAAATATTTTTAAGGAGATAAAATATTTATTTTAGACACGATAATTGTAAAGTAAAAAAAACCTTAAATGATGTTCAAATTCATTAATATTATGGTATATACAATAAAGCAACTCAAATTATAATAGAAATTTTAAAAATATGACAACTCATTAGTAATGTTTTGATATATATATATATATAATATAAACGTAAAATATTTCAAAGTAATTAATATGAATTGTTTGTAAAATGTAATATGAATAAGCATACATAACAATTACAAATTCATAATAATTTTAAAATAAGTTAAAATAAAATAATTGTAGCCAACGAGGTTAGTCCAAGTGGTAAGCAACTTTCTATTAGGGGTGTTCAAATCTGAGTACCCGAGTCTTCGGTTACCCGAAATACTGGGTTCCCGAATCGTCGGATAGTGCTATGGACGGCCTGTGTCCCGACCCGGTTGTTACGAGTACTTGGATATCCGAATATAGAAAATATGTATATAAAAATATTTTATTAGTTTAATATAAAAATATGTATTTATTAGTTTAATATAAAAATATGTATTTATTAAATATAAAAAATAAAAAAATTAAGTTTTTTATTAGTTTAATATATATATATATTGAATATAAAATATTAATTTTAAATATATCCGGGTACCTAAAAATTTCAAATTTTGTGACTCGGGCTTAACCCCGGAAATGGCGGGCCTGCTACCCGATCCGGGTAAAAAAAATTCCGGGTAAATACCCGTTATTTATATTCGGGTAATCGGGTAGTCGGGTCAAGTTGGGTATATTTGAACACCCCTACTTGCTATAGCTTAAGCAGGTCTCAGGTTCGAGGCGTAGTGTATGTAGAAAATCTCTGCTGTGAGACTCACCTACCAAAGCCAGGTGTGCGAAGCAGGTCAGTCCGGATTAGTCATGACATAACCCTGGAAACTAGAAAGAAGCCAGAAATAAAATAAAATAATTGTATATTCAACATATATATTATATTATATTCAATAAAAATATTTAGGTGATTGTGTGTGTATATGGGTAATAATCCACTTACTCTATAAAAACAATTAGTTTTACATTAATCTATGACATTTGATGAGTGATATATATATATTTCTACCACCTTATGTCCAACAATTAATATGAGCATTAATGAATCTAAAAAATAACAAATATGCATGTTTGAGTATTCAACGGCGAATCTGGTAAAATATCATTGGTTGGATTAATATAAATAGACCGAAACATTTTTAACCTAAACCATATACTGTAGAAGGGACCATCTAGCAGGATCAAAATGGACAAAAAATAAAATTAAGGTACCAGATTGAGAGAATGTCGGAAGTTCTGTTTAGCAGCACACACGTTCATTTGCTTACAATTTGTTTCTTCTAATTTTATAATTTAGCCTTGCCCACTACAAACAAAATTTTTCACTTCAAATTTCAACCCACTAATCTATCAAAATCCTTCGTCTCTTTCAAAAAGCATCACTTTGATCCTTTTCTCAGCTAGAAAAAAGTTTGAAATTTTGCTTTTCTTTTCTGGATTTTTCACCATAGATTCGTCTTCTTCAAACAGAACACCTCCCCAAGCTTCTATTTCGATTTTTCACTACTCTCTCAATTTGGGCATAGCTTTTGACATTCTATCAATTTGACCTCCCCAAATTTTTTTTAGGCATGGGGCAGACCATGACCTAGGCAGGCCTAGACTTATATACGCCCCTGAGCATAGTTTAACAACCCATTAATGTTAAATAATTGAAGGTAAAAGTGTAATATCACTTCAAAATTGTTTTCCATGCCAAAATTGCTTTTTCATGCCAAAGCTAAAAAAATTGACTTTTTGTATTGGATGGATAAACACTTTTGAAAAATGATTTGAGAATTAAAAATTGGGTTTGGCATTGCTTAGGCAGTGTAAAAATATTTATCCTCCCCAAAACATTACCAAATAAACCCTTGGTTTATGAAATATATTGGTATTGAAGTCATGGCTTTACTATTAATAATAAGGTTGAGAGTTTTGAGATTTCATATTTGAAGCACACTTAAAGGAGGCTTAATTTCTAACCATTAACCTAGGACAAGCAATTACTGAATTTCTACTAAAACAAATATTTAAGTTAAACAACCATTATATTAGTCAATGAAAATGAAAACAAAAATTATGACATTGGCGAGGCTAGGACTTGAGATCCCATCTTGTATAAAAGGGTCTAATTTCCTACCACTGAATTATGACAAATAATTGTTAAATTTCTATCAAAATAAATATTTAAGTTAAACTGATTGACAATATAAAAATATTACTGTGAAGAGTGGAAAGTGAAGTCAACCAGACTACATGTAGATTTCAGGCAAATAAAGGGGAAGCAGTCGAACTACATGTTGACTTGTGACGTCACTTCAATAAAAATCATTGGTTTTTTCATTGATATGATGAAAATCACCATATATCATGAGATAAAAACAAAACAACATTAAACTTTGAAATAAAAAAAAACTCAACAACAACATCGTAGCAATTATCCCGACCAATTTAACTTAAATATTTGTTTCGGAAGAAAATCAACAATTGTGTTGTCCTAGCTTAGTTGCCTATCCAATGCCGAAAATTTTCATTTACATTTTCAATGACCAATATGATGGTGATTGAACTTAAATCTCTTTTGGTAAAAATTCACTAATTGCTTACTCTTACCAAGGTTAAGGCCTTCTTATACAAAAAATTGAGCTTTATTTTAATTAACCAATAAGATGATGACACATGATTATTTTATTGGTAAATTTAATTTATTTAAATACAATGCGCGAGTTGCTAGCAAGGAGAGAAAATATCCGAAAAATAAAAAATGCAATGTTAACATCATTGTTAAATTTTTAACAATCGATTATTATAATAGAAAAATAAAAATAACGTTAGTGATATTTCTGTAAAAAAATTAGTTTGCTGATCAAAATAAAAAATAAAAATAATTTAGTGATTAATAATATTATTTACAATATAATAAAATAATTTTAGACTGATGAAACACTAGTGTTAACCCATGAAAATCTAGCATAGATTCAAAGACAACCGATTTAAAAACTATATATATTTTTAAAAAAAATGGATAGAATGGTTGGAATTGGAGGTTAAATTTTCAGATTTGAATTTTTTGTTTACATTCTAAATTAGGTTATTCCGATACAGTTTTTCATCTCTTGAAGAGTTTGAATTTGTATTTTTCTAATAAAGAGTAGGTGGGATAATTTTTTTCATAATTATTGTAGGGTGTGTAAAATTCTGTTTAGTTAACCAATAAATTAATATTATTTATTCTTAATCTTAAACATATCAATTAAATTAGATAATTAATTGACCGTATAATTGAAATATTTAATTTGATTTAAATAAAAAATAAAAAAGTAAGAGTTCACGCTTAATAGTTATCGATATCGGGACCAAAAATATCTTAAGAGAATCAGAACATCAAAATCACTATACTATATATAGGATATTCTAATACGTGAAATTTATAAATATTATAGATAACCGGTTAGATCAGTTATCTAGTTTTGTTCACAACCGTAAAACGTAATTGAACCGAAATATTTTTTTAGAATTGTACCAAAATCAAAAAAAAAATTATTCCATTAGAAAAAATTTCGGGTTTTTTTTTTCAGATTTCAAATTCTACGCAGCCTTAATTTCCTGAATAAACTGTATTCCTGTCATGAAACATCCCTTTCACATGTATGGTCCATCCAAAACCTATCCACATCACCCATCTCAATCTAAACTACCATTGTTAATTGAAATCAACCTACTTTTCCAGCTATTTCGCATCAATCCAAATTCATATACCTCTTCTATATTTTTATATTAGGGATAAAGTATACAAATGGTCATTAAAATAAGAGTTAAATTAGGAATAAATTGATTAAATGTGTCAATATATAAGATTAAATGTTATATTATTTAAATTTTTGTAACTGTCACATCACTCAATTAACGATATTTAACGGTTCAGTGACCATTTTGTAACAAAAACTAAAGTTTAATGCCATTATGTAACATTTGAAAGTTTGATGACCATTTTATATTTTTAGAGATAGTTTAGCCTTATATTAATTACATTAAAAATTGACCTTCCGATAAATAATTAATCCATCATTTTGACCATTTTATAATTGTCACGTCACCCAATTAACGACAGTTAACGACTCAGTGACCAGTTTGATGACTATTTCTGTAATATTTGTGTACTTTATCCTTATATTAATTACATTAAAAATCGACCTTCCGATAAATAATTAATCCATCATTTTTAGCTCATTAACATATCGAACAAAAATAAAGATGTAAATAAAAATAATAATAGTTCCACCTATGTTTAGGCATAAGTTGAGAAAACCCATCATTTAGTTATAATTTAACCAAGGTTACAACCAAAATAAATTATTACAATTATTAATTGAACTAAACCAGACAAAATTTAAACATAAAACTTGAAATTTCTTATGATTTCCTCCTACCATTGGTACCTTATAATATATTTATTATAATGTCTTCCTATTTATTAAAGGAATATTGTCATATTTTAAAACTATATTCAATAATATCAGATTTATATGGGCCAACAACTGAATTGAAAACAGGACAAAACCTAAAACCAAGATTTTTTTTTGTAATATTGTGATTAAAGGTTGACGTGGTGACAGAAAAATGGTTAATTTCTTGCAAAAGCTAATGAGGTATACAAAAAATAAAGATAGTGACAAAAAGGCGAAAGTTGGTTTTGCCAACTTTATTGGGTTTGTGATTTATTTCAACTATGGGTGGCAATTTGTTGAATTTTGCTAACCTCTCTGCCTGTTTTATACATTTAATTCTATAGTTTTTGGTAACCATTTTATTTTTAGTTCAAATCTAACTAATGAGTTTTCTTTATTTTCAAGGAATCTGTATCATTAATAAGATGGTTTACGTTTAAGAAATCCTCTCTTTCCCCGTCGTTTTTAAGGTGCATATGAGCATAAAAGGATAAATGTGCGAAAATATTTTATGTACTAACGGTGAAAAAATTATTTTTATAAACGTCTAATTTTTAAGATTTAGAGGTTAGACTTTAGGGTTTAGTGTTTGTGGTTAGGTTTTAAGATTTAATAATAGATTTTATGGTTTAAAGTTTATAGTTTATGGTTTAGAATTTAGGGATTAAGGTTTAGGCCCTAAAAGGGGTATGTGTCAGTTTTAGAAGCCCGCTCATGAGAAAAAGAAAATTTTTACTGACGGTGCATCAAATAATTATCTTATATATATATTTATTTAAAAATATGAATTTTAATTTCTCATGAATTACATTTATTTAATTTCAAGTCTCATTGTTAAATTGATAATTCCACCTATTTTTTTAGTTTAGTGGGAAATTCTAATCAGGGAATCAAAATTTACATTTCGAAATTGGCTTTGTTTTCATCTCAAACTCTCTTACCCGAACCTTAAACAATTGATCTACCACAAGAAGGTCGAGACTTTCATCAATGTGTATTTCACTATCTGTCTCGATCATCACTCGCCCCCTCTCAAATGAGACTGGTTCCGATGTCAATGCATTGAATCTGATAAACTTTCCCCATAGTGACGCCAAATTGAAGAATGAATCTCTCGACCCAGCGTTAATCGGCATATAGCTAATAGTAGGGATAAGCACCAGTCGGGTCGGATCTCATCCTTTAAATAATTCAACCTTAAAATTATATACCTCAATCCAAACCGACCCGTCCTGGCCCGATATAAAAAAATCAATTTTATGAATCAAATTATAAAAAAATAAAAAGAGAAAGCATTATTAAAAATATCCTAAAAATATAGATAAATTACAATATTAATCCGGGTAGGATATTTTTCACCTCCAAAAAGAATCTCTCGAATCACGCTGTGTAGATGAGATCCTCACCTTCGCTCCGTGCACCCAAACACTAGGGCTTTTAATAGCACGCCGTGCATCTCCTTCTGGATTCATTCTTACAAAATAGAATCGATAGCATTTGTTTGGGATAAACATCCAATACAATCCCATGACGATCGAAGACTTGTTAAGAGACCTTTCCAGTATAACAGCGGGGAAAATTTTGTCACAGATAGGGTCCAGCACCGTCGTCGGTTGCCCTCAGAACCATACTCAAGCCTCATTTGCCGCTGTTGGAGTAACCTGATATTTTTTAAAAGAAAAAAAAGAAGCAAATTGCAGTTTGTATAATTGAAATTTAAATACAATCTGAACTCAAATAATCTATATGAAATTGAAATAATTTAAACAAAAATAATATAAATCTAAACGTTGACTCTAATAACGGGTGACACATACCGCTGAATATTATTAATTTTTAAATAACTATTAAAAATCTAATAGGTTCTATATGCAACTAATCACATTTTAAAACAAAATTAGAAAAATTATTTCATGAACCGTTCTCACCCCATTATCCATGATCCTACTCAATTAAATAAAATCACATCATTTTTATTTTTTACAAAATATTTTCTTATAAATTAAAATTTACAAATTATTTGAAGGTCTTCAGTATAACAAAGTTGATTTACACAGTGGAAGATGGTTCGGATGAGGATTAGAAGAACAAACCATCCTCTATTGAATTGTTTCCGCAACTTCAAGATAAAAGAGGAGAAAGAAGAGGAGATACCAATGTCAAGTTATACGGTTATGGGGATAAGAGGAATTGAGAATAAAAATTAAGTCCTAAATTAAGGAATAAGATAATAATTTGTAAATTTTAATTTATAAGAAAATATTATATGGTGAATAAAGATGATATATTTTATTTAATTGGAAAGGACCATAGATAATGTGGTGAGAATGGTTCATGAAATAATTTTTTAAATTTTATTTTGAAATATTATTAATTGCATATCGAATCTTTTAAAATTTTAATAATTACTTAAGATTCATTTAAAAATTAATACTATTCAACGGTTCATAGCTGTTAGTATCTACAAATATCCACAACCACATGTCAAAGTCACACAGCTTACGACAAGCAAACGAGATTGAGAACAATATCATACGAAGGTCATCCGACGATCGCATGCGGTCATCCGACGATCGCGTGCGATCGTCCACGACCTGACTAGCATCATCCTAATGTATGGCGAACGTAAGATCGCAGACAACACCTTGCCCAACGATCCTGTAACAACGTAACGAGATCGCTGTGGGCGACGATATGAAACTACGACATCTCATTATAGCTAGTCCAATCAACATGCCACGACTACCTGGTTGTGACACTTGTCCCACCAATATAAATAGGACATGCAATGAGAGGAACGAGGCATCCCAGTCTAGAGAGACACCACAAATCACTATAACAAGAGCAACAGACACATTCCTACACAAGACCACCATCCAAACTTCCGTCGGACCATCATCTCAGACTCCTGTTGACTTTGACAATCATCAACAGCGTTAATGATGTTCAGTGGTGTGCATCGCCCGTTCTAAAATTTTTCAAATCTAAATTACTTAAATGATTTAAATATTAAATTATCCTTTTTAGCATAAATTTTAAATTATCCTAAATTAATTAATATTCTCTATATATGACCACTACTAATTTGAGTTTATATTATATTCAAAATTATATAAAAATGACAATCGATATATATTTAAATAGTATAAAGGTGATTACAAGATTTTATCTGTTTATAGATATTCTTAACCCTTTAACAATTCGTATACATATTATAGATAAAACAATTTGATTCATTGTCTTTTACGATGAACATCATCCGTTTTTTTATTAGAATATTTGTTGGGTTGAGACAATCGAGATATATTTAGTCGATTAAGTTATTAAACAACATTATTTTCTATAAATCATAATTTAACTTATAACTATAACCAATATGATCGTGTACATGGCTTAAGCATTTTAGACGTTTTTCTATTTAGATTTCCGTGTAATGTTTTTATTCAACAAGAACATAATATGGAACTGGAATGAAGTAGACGTATTATATGGACTAGTTGTATAGCCGTATAGGATTAATCATGAGTACTTTTGAATTTGAAAAGAAAATGACATTTTTTAATCACATCTTTAATCACATGTATATCATTTATTGACCGATTAATTCAGATTAAATTTTACAAAGGTTCAATATGATACGAGGCGATATTCTCAACCCAATTTTCTTTATTTATAATGTCAAAATTCAAACATCTAACGTTGCTTAAGGGTCAAAAACTCTATCATACTAGACCGACTAATTTTTTTTTAAATCACATTTTTAACTTGCTGAAAAAATCGTATGTCTATTTGTTTTATAATATGGCATTTTCATATGGGTAAAACTTTGATACACAGGCTGTGTAAAATTAATTTTACACAAGCCTGTGTATTTACACTATAAAAACTCAAAACCTAAATTCCTAACCCTAACCCTAAAAAATTAAACCCTAAACCTAAACCCTATACACTAAATTCTAAACACTAACATTAAATTCTAAACTACACAACTTAAACCCCTATCCTTTAAACCCAAAACTAAAACCCTAACCCTAAAACTAAAAGGCACGTGTAAATTAAAGTTTACACGGCTTGTGTATCAAGTTTTTTCTTTTCATATACATATATTAAATCTTTATATTTTAATTAAATATGATTCAGTCGATAAATGACCACTTAGTTGTGTTTTGATTTACAAGTTAATAATTTGATTTTTTAACAAATAATAGCTGTCAGTTTTATTGAATAAATAAGAAATATAATAATACAAGAAGAGTATGCGTATATTAATCAAACTAACCGGTGATTTTTTACTACTACAACTATTCAAGTGCATAAACTTGTCCCTAAAAAATAAAATAGGACTATATAAAAGAAATGGTTAAAATCTAACCAAACAACTCAAAAAAAAAAATGAAAGATAAATAATCATAATCGTCGTCGGGAAGGTTAAACATCATTAACACTAACATAAAAATGCATATAACAATGATAGCATGTTGACAAAATTGAGTTTGCCGCAACTCAACCATGAACTATCTTTGGTGATTGTAAGCGTCTATCAATACACGAGAACCAATCCAAAGGTCCAAACGAGTGGTAGATTAATATAATAATCAAATAACTGTTAACTGAGAGGTAACATCTAATCTAACCCAAAATACGTACTATAAGATCAAAAAAAATATAATATAAGAGCAGAAAAAACATCCACCATTTTTGTTTGAAAAACAACTTTTTAAAGTAAAACAGACAAAAATCAAATATGCAAAATAAAAACTAAAAATATGAAAAAAAAAAAAGGAAAATATAAGACGAAGGGGAACAAAACCGCCAAAAATATCTAGAAAGAAAGAAAGAGAAAAAATTCGAAAAGTTAGGCGATTAGATTTTTTTTGATATATTATTAATACTATTAATAAATTAATTAAAATTGAAAAAATAAAAACTCAATTTTTAAATGTTAAACTTGAATTTTTTAAATTTTAAAATGTTTATTCTTATAATATAATAGAAATTTTAAAATTTTAAAGTGATCAAATTCAAAATATCAAAATAGGTCAAAGTAGGGGAGTCTAGTCGATCAATGTAGTACATATATTGAGATTTCTTAATTGATCCAGTGATAAAAAATACTTATATTATCATATCTTGTATGAATTCGAATCTTAACATTAATAGAGAATGTAATACATTTTTATTTAATCAAAATATTAGCATACGTCTGTCCATCATCTAAAGAATTATAAAATAAAGTGTAATGTTTGTCTTAAAAAAAGTACAAAGGAACCCATTGAGTAGTCCCAATAGTAAATGATGATGCGTTTTATTCAGGTGATCCGAGTTTGAGTATCATGTGTACATAGTGTGCGCGCGTCATTAAGTGACTAAAAAAATAAACAAATATTATCACATAATCACATCAGCATATTAAAAAAAGCCCACAAAATATCGGCAATGCATACTAAGAAAAACAAAGGCAGTTTAATATTGAAAATTAACTTTCAATTACACCTGTTAGGATTCAGTTTTGAATTCTTAGTTTCTTTTGGCTTTTATGAGATAAATGTGATTGTTGAAATATATTCTAGAATCGTTTAAAATTAAAACAAATAAATAATGATTATAGCAGAAATATTTAAATTTTAAACATGAACCCAATAAATAATAATTTGATGGGGTTATTTGATACTCCATTGAAAATATTTTTTTTTAAAAATAATAATTTCAATAATTTAATATTTTAGGCATGTCTAGCACTTTAAAATTAAAACTATACGTTAGAATTTTTAATGAAAAAGTATAGAAAATGTTAAGTAAATAAGGACATGAAGAATATTTTCAACTCGTATTAATATTTTTAATTCTTTTAACTATAGTATCCTTTAAAATTTATATTTATATATATATATATCAAACAATCTGGTTATTTTTGTGAAATAAAGTAGAAGAAGAATAGAAGAACAATTTCTATGTGAATACGGAGAGAGATTTATATTATTTTCTCAATATGATGTATACAATATTTTTTATAAACTCTATATTTATAACATAAGGAGTAGATATCATATAGCACTCCAATCCTAATGGACGTTAAAATCTTAATAATAAAGTACATCAATGACGATTTTAACATATAAAATTCTAATCATAATGAACATCCATAAACAAATATTAATAACAATTACATCAAAGTCCAGTTTAATACATTGAGTTCTAAATTCAAAACTTGATTTTTTTTAGTATTTAATTTTAAGAAAAACATAAAAAGTAATCTAATTTCAATACTTGATTTTTAAAATCTAATTTTCAACATTTAATTTTTCAGTTTATCAAATAACACCTCAATACAAATTTAATTGAAAATTCTTTTAGTTAAGATATTAATAAGTTTTTGAGTTTATTTCGGTTGTTAACAGGGATAACCTGATTTGTTAATTAATTTCTATCAATGTATTATGTTAATCATAAGAGTATTAAGATATTGTTAGGGAGACGAATCCTACGGGTGGTTTTTGCGGAAAAGAAGATATGATTATTCTAGGAGACTCGAGTTTAAGTCGTTTTGTCTACAAAGTGTATGTATTGTCAAATGGCTAGAAATATGTATGAACAGATATTACATGTAAACCCCTTTAGACTATTATGAAAAAAAAATTGTTATGGAGACTTCTAGCTGTTGATTTATGTTTAGATTTCATGTAGGTTTCATTTGTTAATTAAATGTTAAGCAAATACCAAGTCAAGATGTGATAAAAACAAAAGTTTCGTTGTAACGACGGGCTCTAATATTCGAAATCCTAATATTATTTGATATGTTATTTTACTATTATGCTATCTATAAAGTAATAAATTTATAATATCATAACAAAAACATTCCTGCGTAATAATTTAATGCAACCCTACCTCTGTTTTTTTTTTTTTACTTTTGTTTGGTTGAAAGTCGATGTTTTATTGTTGGTCGCCGATTATCGGTGATTTCTGTTTCTCTTTGCATTTTTATATTTAAGTGCTGTTTTCTCCTTTTTTTTGTTATTTTTTAAGTTTTAATAAGATTTTTTTGTTTTTTTATTCTTCACATATCTTGTTGTACTTTTTTACTTCTTTATGGAATGTTTTCTTTACATTTATGGCATGTTCTATGTTTATTTTTATGATCGTTAGGTGCTTGTACAAATATACTCACGACGTTAGTTTCTTGAGGTTGATGGTGGTCACGAATAGCTTGATCCTCTTTTGTAGTTGTTTGTCGATGTAATCGGAACTGTGTAACGGATCAGCCTACAAGGTTGCTTACTTTCTTTCATCACTCCTACATCACCTCTTATGTGACTCGTTGGATAGAGACAATAAGATTTTATAACGATTGTTGGGTTTCTATGGTCTTAAGAGAAGGTTTCGATGTTTTTTGCACTTTTGGGTTTCATGCTTTTTTTTTGTTTTATACGTATGAATTTTTTGGTGGACCCCAAATGTCTAGTTATATTTAAGTATGATGTATTTATTGAACCTTCTATTGTTTCTAATAAAACTAAATTATCTCTGTTAAGAAACATATTCATGCGTAGTTATTATAAATAAAAAAAATATATTTTAAATAATAATGTAAATGGATTTGGACATAAATTTAAACTTAAATTATTAAGATAAGTTGAAGTTAGGTGAACCCAACAAGTAGTCCCAGTGGAAAAGCGGATGATGTTCATTCTAAGAGACTCGAGTTCAAATTGTTTTGTCTGCAATGTGTGTGCATTGTTAAGGAGTTAAGAATATGTATGAACAAATATTACTTTATAATCGCCTAAAAAAAGTTGAAGTTAGGCAAATATGAATGGCGTTGATATCATACCTAAAACCAATCCAAACTTAATTTGATCCAGTTCATATATACATATATATATAATTAATTCAATAATTAATTAAGAAAAATGAATAATATGATGGTATGCTAGAATGAGCAGTTGGACAAAGCCATTTTTTGGATTACACGAACGAAAGTGGATACCGAGTTCAAATTGTTTTGTCCACAAGGTGTGTATGCTTTGTCAAAGGATTAAGAATATGTATGAACAGATGTTACTTTATAATCGCCTTAAAATTATTAAAAAAAATTCAATGTCGTTGGTTTAAGACATTAAATGCATACATGTAAGAGAGAGAGATTGAATGCAATGGACCATGTTCTCTCCGAGCATTCAAATGCCACCATATGTTTTTACGTGGTGCTCTTTTATTTATTTTTTATGCATTCTCAGAAGGGTTTTATTTTGATACACAGTTCGTGTAAAATAATTTTACACTACCCTTTTATAAAATCTAAAACCCTAATACTTTTAATTCTAAACCCTAAACTCTAACCCCTAAACTATAACACCTAAACCCTAAACCTTAACCATAGACCTTAAATTCTAAACCCTACAATCTAAACCCCTAAATTTTAAACTCTAAACTAAACTCCTAACCCTTAAATTTAAAAAGCACGTGTAAACTTTGAGTTACACGGACTGTGTATCAAACTTTTTTTTCTTCCCATAATTTATAAATTTAACAATCTCACAAGTCACAGCACTAAAAACAAATTTCCCAGATTTTGCTTTATTGGATTATTTATGTTGGGTTCAAATTGGGCCTAAATCCAATTTTTCTTGGTACCATTTTGCCACTACTATGTATAGGTTGAAAGATTGAAAACGGCGATAGATAATATAGATTGTTATTCAAAATAAGAGAGTAAAAATCCGGTTTTATTAAAGTTTTCTGAAAGATTAACAGCAAGTATTACTTGAATTATAGCTTCCATTAGAATAAATTATTCGAGTTAATTAATTTAATTCCAATTTGAAGTTTACAACTTGACTTATTGAATAATTTATTTAAAATTTTAAGTATATTTTAATCTCTTTTTATTGTACAATTTTGATCAAACCAATGATTGGATTGTATATTTGATTCGATGGAATTGTTTTTATAGATAGTTTTAAATGATTGGATTAGTCATTTAACTAGTACAATCTTCCAATATATAACTCGGACAAAAACATCAGCAAATTTGTGGAACTTTTAGGCTTTATTATAAAATAAATGTCAGGAATATATAATTTTTTATGTGCCTAAAGTTTATTTTGATCATAATATGTACTTAAATTTTTATTTTGTTTGTTTTAAGTGCATGTAGTTAAAAAAATTTAACATCCAATTATTATTTGATATGTGACTTATTTTATTATGCACCTATTTTGACATAAAAAAATAATTTTAGGCACTTATTTTGACCAAAATAAACTTTAGACACATATTTTGATCAAAATAAACTTTAGACACTTATTTTTACTAAAAAATGATTTTCAGCACTTATTCTAGTCAAAATAAACTTTTTGCACCTAAAAAAAATGTATAGTTTGAACACTTATTTTATATTAAAAACAAACCTTTAAAGTAAACCTCTTTTAAGTCCCCTGATTTGTACCTTCTTATTAAATAACATACGTTATTTTTTTTCGTTATCTAATGAAATTCGAACACATTACATGTCTAATTATTTTTTTGAAATTAAAATCCGAAAATTAGAAAAATAAAATAATAAAATATATAATTAACCCAATAATCTTTAATTTCTCTAAAAACCCCAACCCTAACCCTAAATCCTTAAATTCATCCACTACGACCACCGATTCAACCACCACCAATCATCATTGTCTTCATCGAACCCCCTCTACCAAAAATGCCATCATCTCGTCGTCAAAAATCGACAAATAAACCGCCGATTGCACCGTTGACGAACACCCAACAATAAAGAAAAAAGAGGTCGATTGGGTTCCTACCGATGGTAGAGGATGATGAATGTAGAACGGTGAGGTACACGACGTTTTGGGCGGTGAACCACCGACTTGTTGAGATGTCGGACGATGAGAGAGATGTGATTTGGGGGTTTGATTGAAATAAATTAAGACTGTGTTTTTTTAAAGAAATTTAGATTTCTAAAGAAATTAAAAACATAAAAAATAAGTCACATGTCATGTTTTGACTGGATGATGAAATTTTTTAACAATTGTTGACAGAAAAACCTTAAATGGTCACAGAATGAAACGTTAGACACCTATTTGACCCAAAATATACCTCAGACATCTATTTAAAAAATGAGTATAGTTTGAGCACTTATTTAACTGTTAGGCCTTCATAGAATGATTCGATAAAGGATGATGTTGTTACTTCTAGGTGATTCGAATTTGAACTTGAACAATATAATCTATAGTCTGTAAGTATATATTTTTAAAAGATTAAAAATAAAAAATATATTAACTTATAATCACACTATAACGTTAAAAAAAATCACATATATTGTCGGCAGATAGTTTTGGTTTGAATATGAATAAAAGTTTATCAAAAATTAGCCCAAGAAAGAACGGTTAAAACCCAGTTAGGTCCAAAAAATCTGCGAACCCGTTGTAGAAAATCCTTCCACCAGCAAAATTCTCGAAACTAACCGAACCAAAGCATAGGTAGAGCTAGAGCTAGAGCGAGCGAGTGCGAGACAAAGAATCCCATACCAACAACTGCACCTTAAGCCGATGGCGACGAATATTCTAAGGCGCGCTGCCTCATCTGTTCTCAAGTCAAAGACGGAAAGCCTTCTCACCGGAACGCCGAGAAGAAGCTATGCATCGGTTGCGGTGGGGACCGACATAGTGTCCGCCGCACCCGGTGTCAGTCTCCAGAAAGCTCGAAGCTGGGATGAAGGCGTTTCTTCCAATTTTTCCACTGCTTCTGTCAAAGACATTTTCAAGGTTTGGTTGATTAGTTTTCTGTTGGGAATTATTTTATCTATTAATTTTGTTTTTGAAATTTTCATTTCAGGGCAAGAAAGTCATCATCTTTGGGTTGCCTGTAAGTTTTTCTTTAGTCCCTTTTAAGCATATTCTTCCTTTGTTTTTGGCAGTTTGACTTGCTCTGTATGTGCAAATTGAGAAATGGAATTCGATTTTATGAGATTTTGTTTGAAAAATCAGAGCTTAAAAATGTATATTAATTAATTAATTCCGGAGGATTCCTCTCTATATGCATGCTTTAGATATATAATATGTGATGATTCTTATTTTGTACAATGCTGAAAATAGCAGTCGAGTTATTAGTTTATGTTTAGAGAATTAAAATTTTGAAAGCTTTTCAGATGCTGAATATTTTACTACTATATATTTTAATAAAAAGCAGTTTACCAGTATCTAAAGAAGAATGTGGATGAACCCTTGCATGCTGTGTTGCCCGGAATTTGGAGTGTGTGTCAGATATGGAGTATGTGCCCAACACGGGTATACCCATTTTTTTTAAAGCTTTTACACATGTTTGGATGATCATGATCCCATATTCATCATTCATGTCCAAAGATGTGTCTGACATAGGTGTCCAACACAAGTAGGATAATCAAAAGTCGGGGTAACATAAGGTACACGCTTTTCGTATTTTAAAGAGCAAAGTTGAAACCCCCTCTTCCAAACCAAACAAACAAGAAAAAAGGAAATTGGAGTGTGGATCTATTTAGTTGCTATTTCTGATGTTATTGTTTGGAATGGAAATTTGACGAAACTTGGATTTATACTGTATTTGGGATTTTGTATAGGGAGCATACACAGGTGTTTGTTCACAACAGCATGTGCCTAGTTACATGAAGAACATTGATAAGTTCAAGGCTAAAGGAATTGATTCTGTCATTTGTGTAGCCGTTAATGATCCTTATGTTATGAATGCCTGGGCAGATAAACTGCAAGCTAAAGATGTGGTAAGTCATTCCAAGTTAATAATGTATATTATTACTTTTGCATTGTATGAATTCTTCCTTAAGCTGTTCAGTTGATCGTTGACGGGTTTAATATTATTATTAGGATTTATCAAAATTTTTCCTACTCCCGATTACTAAATATTTTTCAGTGGTGATGCAGTGACTCTGCGCTCCATGAAGATATTCTGTCTTTTGGCCCGTTAATTTTGACCACATGGCTTATAATCGCTAACTTTGCCAGATCTTTAACCTTATGAAGTCATAGAATTGTGTAATTTATACATGCATAAATCAAATATGGAATTTTGAACTGAAGAATAGAAATGAGTTCTATTTCGTCTGTTCTGTTACTAGCAAGAACGGAAAGAAAGCTTGTGACAGAGCAATGCTTTTGGCAGGCAAAATAACAAGTAAAAACCCAACAGGAAGCAATTGAACATTTCTCGCGAAATTGTTAATTGTTATTTTGTAAATTGCACAGAGATTAACACAATCTGAACTTGATGATATGTTGCTAAGATTTCAGCATTTCCCCCTCGCCTTTTCTCTATTGAAGTGCATTATTGCGTCTGTAAGCATCATATTTCTCCCTTTAATCCTCTAAAATCCCTGTATAGATTGAATTTTATGGCGACTTCGACGGGAGCTTCCACAAGAGCCTGGACTTGGGAAAAGATCTCTCTGCTGCTTTGCTTGGACCTCGCTCTCAAAGGTACTTCTAGAACTATGCTTTTGTTATCAGAATTTTATATTGACCAATGTCTTGCACCAAATTAATCTATGAATCTGTCCCGGGTGTTGTTTTGGAATTTAATTATTTTGTTTTACATATTCTTCAAGAAAACAAACTGATAATGTCTAGTTATCATTTCCAAATACCAAAGAAACTAATAAAATCTTCGATATTTATCTGCTGGTTTTGTTGTTGGTTTTATACAGATGGTCAGCCTACGTAGTTGATGGAAAGCTGAAAGCATTTAACGTGGAGGGTGCCCCATCTGACTTCAAGGTCTCCGGCGCTGAGGTTATTCTGGAACAGATATAAAGACGGAATGATATCATTTTGTTAGTCCGCTCAGAGAAATGAATGGTTTGGTCTTCGTAATAAGTACATAGGTTTAAAACCCATGTTGTCACTGCTTAAGTTTTCGATGTTTATTCTGATACATTTATGCGGGGGTATTTTTCCTATTGGAGAACAATTAGAACCTATATTTTAGATGCCCGCCCGACTGTGTTTATGTTTGTTTAATAAATTCTTTTCCCGAATATTTTCATATTCATATCTCCTAAGTATATATTATGACAGGAAAATATGTGTGAGTATTACCATTTTGATGTTGGGTTAGAGTCTTAGGTCCTCTGTAATTGTTTTTTTATCATTCAGAACAGCATAAAAAAACTTGAGCACTATTAGCAGCTTCAAGTTGCGCCAGATTAGCTACATGATTTGGCGGCAACTCGAAACATCTCATACCGTTCGACATGTATCTTAACATACCAAGTATGGTTCAACAACGTTTTATTTTTTTTATACCTAGGCGTCGCATCGCAAGCTTATCGATTCATCATCGATGACACGAACAGCCTCCATGCTATAAGCCTCGGCCACAATTTTCCTACATCCCAACCTCCATCCATACACAAGTACATCATGAACATCGCAAACAATTGGATGGAAGGAGTTTTTTGCGCTTAAACTTTATATGAGCAAGGCATATGACAGAGTTGAATGGAGTATTTTTTGCTTCAGTGCTTCACAAGATAGGCTTTGCCGGAGCTTGGAGTGATGGCTTTGCCGGAGCTTGGAGTGATGCCCTATTACGTTGTGTCTCAACTGTTACATAGTTGTTCTCAATGGAGTGGTTGGTACTTGTTTCTCTCCTTCTCGTTGACTCCAGCAAGGGAAGTCATTAAGCCCATATTTCTTCTTTATTTGTAACGAAGGTTTATCTTGTTATTACGGTCTGCGGCGCAGAACAATATTTTAAGTAGTGCTCGAATTATAAGGGGAGTGCCACTGGTTATCCATCTATTATTTGCCGATGATTGCCTTATTTTTACAGTGCATCCGCGTGTGAGGCGATGGGCAGTCAAAGACATTTTAGATCAGTATGCAATGTTAAAGTATCAACACCAACAAAGCCTAATTATGTTGTATTAATAGCTATTTAAGTTTATGTTAGAGTAATAAATAGTTAGTAAAGTTACTTAATGTTAATGCATATTAATGACAACTAGTGTTCGTTGCTTATATAAAGCATTGTAAGCGTACATTTTACAAACACCGAATGAAATATATATCAAGTGTGATTCTTCCATATTAATGTTAACTAGGAACCCTTTAGATCGTAATTAATCTAGCAACCTTCATCAAAGATTCGAGAAAAAATCTAAAACTCCAAGTTCAGCAAATCGGCAAGAAATCATGACTTTGATGTAAAAAACAAGAAGATAAATGTGTTGTCCTATGGAACCGTCTTAAGGCAATTGATTGGGCAATCTCCATAATATGGTTATAACCAACCCTCCAAAACGAGATTATTTTGGCAACCCAAAGTGTGAAGATAACCTCCATCACAGAAACTAGAAAAGTCATGTTGAAGAAAGCTTTGAAGGCACAAGGTGAATCAATCAACCTTGAAAAGAAAATAGTTCATGGTCAATATTTTTTATTTAAAATATCCATGTTGTGTGTTTACAAGAAAAAAGGCCGCCCCTTTTATAGTCTAAAAGAGGTTGAATACAAAAGATTAAGTCCTTATACTAAGGAATAATTCCCTTAACTAAGTGTATAAATTAAGGAATAAAAAATAATAAACTAAAAATAAATCTGGCCAGCATTATAGACTAGTGTATGGGACCGATTTTATAAGGTAATAAACATTTAGTTTAATTTAAAAGATAACTTCATAATTAGCCATTTGACCATGGAAATAATCTTCCTCAGTCGTCTCATATGTTTGCTCCCTTGTGAAATAGTTTCATTGAAAGGTTCAAATCAATTGACTTTTCCCCATCTGTGCATGTATCAATTATAAAAATTGGAAACAAATATGAGTTAATTTCAGATAAAATTAAAACTTTAGGGACTAAACTGAACAAAAATAAAACTATATTAAAAATATTGCACTAAATTATAAAAATTAGAAACAAATAGGGGGTCATTTTCGGATTAGCTAAAAACTTTAGGAACTAAACTGAACAAACATAAAACTATATTAAAAATTCAGACTAAATTATAAAAATTAAAAACAAATAGGGTTCAATTTTGGATTAACTAAAACTTTATGGACTAAACTGAACAAAAATAAAACAATATTAAAAATTGGACTAGATTATGAAAACTAAAAATAAATAGGGGTCAATTTTGGATTAAATAAAATTTTAGAGACTAAATTGAACAATATTAAAAATATTAGACTAGATTATAAAAATTAGAAACAAATATGGATTAATTTTAGATTAAATAAAATTTAGGGACTAAACTGAATAAATATAAAATATATTAATCTCAAATACAATTTGACATATATATATTATTTATGTTAAAAAATTACTATATCTCAAGTTGATCTAGTAGTTAGATCGTTGTCTTTCTTTAGGACATGGATTTAAATTTTTTTAAGTGTAAAATTATATATTTTTTTCTCTTGTAAAACGACATCGTTTTGGACAATATGGGTATTAAAATAGTCTCACCAAAACGATATCATTTTGGTTTAGCTTCCACATAAATTATCGTCAGCCATATCGCCTTGCAGTTAAAGATTTAACGACAAAATAATATAAAAGAGTTAAAAATGAGTCAGTACCACTAATTTAATAGTATATAATGTAGTTTACCTAAAATCTTATTAATTATAAATTTATTATGTACCCTACTACTCTCTTGTTATGCTACAAAATTCAGAGATGAATACCAAATAGAGATTGAGTTCATTAGGATAGAATATAGTTTTAACATTTTTGTTGAGGAGCAGAATGACATGATAGTGGAGGTTGGCATTTAGGCGGTTTATTTAGTTATTTATTTGATTTAGACAGAGAACCGAAGTCAATAAAAATTTTAGAGAGGAGGAGAGAGAAAAAGATGAGTTTTAGTTTAATCAGATTTTGGATAGTTTTCGTTGTCGGTTAATAGAGTTAACTGACAGATCAAATAGAATTGGCATCTATCTTATTAAGGGTGATGTAGCTTTTTGAAAAGATTAATAGTGAGTACTTCGGAAATTCTTTGGTTATGCATCCGGATGAATGCATGTGGAAGAATGTTGTGCGGATGAGGCGTAGTCAGGGGCGGAATCAAGATCGAACATTGGCAGAGGTTAAAATATAAAATTAGAAAATACAAGGGCTTATTAAGTATTTAAACTCAAAATTCACGGGGCAAGTTCTAATTCGTCTAATATTTAAATTTATAGGGACCTAAATAGTTATTGGACAAAAAAATTTAAAGACACGTGCCCTTACTAATCTGGACTTACCCGCGTAGCACACTTGACTTTCGTGGGTGAGTCTACTGGTGAATTTTTTTTGTATATACAAAATCTCAAACTCAGACATGCTTAAGCGATACCAAGCTACTTACTACAATAACTCATTTTTCTTTAGTTCAACACCTACTTGATTGTATATTTAATAAATTATTTTTTAATATAAATATATATTTTTTATAGGGACCAATTTTTTATTAGACCAACATTTACCAAATATATAAATTTTATAGCAGGGGCCGGGGCCCTTAGGCCCTCGAGAGAGCTCCGCCCCTGGGCGTAGCAGATAACCGTTACAGAGGAGTTGACGGCGGATAGAGAAAAGGGTATAACAATTCCAAAATTAATTCATCTATACTAAAGATCCTTTCATATTCATATCCGAATACTTGTTTAATTACAAACACTGGAAACAGTTTTGCAGTTCAACAGCATGAAATTTAAGCATCATTAGGTAGTGAGTTGAGCATTACTTGAATCCCATGCTGCGGCTGAAGTGTGATGAGAGGCAGTGGGGAGTGGACATAGGCAGGGGAGAGAGCAAATGTGTATCGTTGAAGAATCATGGAAAGAGCCGTCTTTGTTTCGTTGATCGCAAAGCTCATCCCAACACAGGCTCGAGGTCCCATTCCGAAGGGAATGTATGCAGCTGCGTTATGCCTGGTAGCTTTGGCGATCCCTTCCTCGAACCTCTCGGGGTTGAAAGCATTAGCATCGTCTCCCCATAGATTAGGGTCATGGTGAAGTACCATGTTTGGGATCCAAAACTCAATGTTAGCCGGCAGGACCAGCTTTCCCACTTGAACTTGTTTTGCAACTTTTCTTACTTGCCCATTTATGGGAGTATACAGTCTTAGAGTTTCATAAATGATCATGGTCATCTGGCAAAACAGAGATAACACATATTAGGAGTAGGTATTAGTTTAAAACATGAATTAATCCAAATCATGTTAGATATATTGCTTTCACACCCACAAAGAGTCAGCATACTAATCTTTTAATTTACTAAATAAATGCTTACTAGTGTTATAAGATTTACTTACGAGTTTGAGTTTTGCCAGGCCCTCGGAGTGTGGATTTTGGTTACCAAATGTCTGAATCACCTCTCTTCTTGCTTTGTCTTGCCAATCTCCATGGACCGCTAACACCAGTACCGTCCAAGCAAGCAAAGAATTTGTAGTCTCTTGTCCCGCAAAATAGAATGTTTTGCACTCATCTATTAATTCTTGCAACGATATCTTCTTCTTTTCATCCGAATTATGAAACTCATTTACAAGTAATCCCAGAAAATCTCCGCCAAAGCTCTCAGCTTCTCCACTCCCAACTTTGTTCTCTCTTTTCTTGACAATCTCCATCACTGAATCCTCTACTTCTTTGGCAAGCTTTTTTGACTCTATGTCATCACTAGCTTTCCAGAATTTGCTGCAAAATCAAACCAATGTCAATATAAAAATATATATACACATGAGTGGTTATGGACATGTTTAACAAGCGCGACCGCGCATAACCCTAAGAAACGGAACACCAAAAACGAGTTAAGTTAAACGTTTGGAAAGGAAAAACAAAATATTAGTTCTGATTAGTGATAAAGCATATGAGAAAGCAAAAATGATGCTTTAATTCATGGATTTTGAGTTTAGTTAAACTCATTTTTATTCAAAATTCAGTCTACCACATAAACAATAAGTCAACATTTAATTTTTTTTTTTAAATTGATGCCTCATTTTGAGAAGTGCTTTTGAATATTTTTAGTTTGAGATTTAAGTGTTTATAATTGTTGTCAAAAAGTACTTGTGAAAAGATAAATGATCATTTGACATGATATTGTAAGTTATATATATATATATATATATATATATATATTTATTTAAATGATATTTTAAATTCTTTAATATTATGATATATGAAATATTTCAATTTAAATTATGATAAAAATATAAAAAATATTTTTAATAAATAAATATATTCTAACAATTGTACGTGCTCTATGAAAATATATAAAATTTAAAATAATTTTTCTCAAAAAATTGACATGAAAAGATTTACACTTTTTTAAATCAATAAATAATTTATTAATTACTATATATTTATGTATTGTAAAAAATTATAAGTTAATATATTATAAAATAAACACATTATAAGAAAGCAAAGGTTAAAATTGTAATTTGACTCTTAAAAAGTTTTTTTTTTCAACCGCAAAAAGTTGGAAAATTTTGTTTTTGCGTTTGAGTTAAAACACATTTTTTTCCTTCAAAAATTGTATGTTTAATATTGCTTCTAACTCGAAAAATACTTTTCAAAAACAATATTAAACGAGGCTTCGTTCTAACAAAAACGTTTTAAACAATCAGGAGCAAACCCCATAATTTTGTGTTAGGTCAAGATAAAACATACTAAAATTAAAGATACCTGAGAACGGGAATCCTAGACTTGTACATATTGTGGACCACAATTTCAGACAACTTCTTCAACATGTCAAAAATCTTTTCTCCTTCCAAATAACTGCTACCAAAAGCTGTTCTCGATATCACTTCCGAGGTTAACAATCTAAACTCTTCAAATATTTCCACCTCCTTTCCTTCCTTGTCTTTCCACTTCTCCAGCATTGTCCCAACGCTAGCAATTACTGCTGGAGTCATTTTCTGAAAAAAAAACCCCAGTCCCACTGTTTTAATGCAGCTTATGTACAATTGAACGACATTTGATTAAATCATAAACAATACGATGGAGATTTTACTTTTAAGCTCTCCCCGTGAAACGCATAATTGGCTAACTTCCGCTGCTTTGCCCACTTTTCTCCAAAACTTGTAACCAGCCCCTCCCCAAGTAGCATGCTAACATGGATACTAGGCTTTCTTTTGGGAAAAACTTGTTCACTATTTTTGAAAACCTCTCTGATTAGTTCTGGTTCAGCTGTCACCACCTGAGCTTGAACACCGTCCCATGTTAGATAGTTCTTCCCTAAGCAATCAAGTAAAAAAAAAAACAAAATTATCTCTTGAATCTATAATTTAAAAATGGATTATTATTTGTAAAATGTAAATGGTTCCAATAATGATATAGCATCTATTAGGGATTGTTTGGCATGGTGGAAAGAAAATTGAAAGAACGAAAAATTAAAAGGTAGAAAAGTATAAAGATAAAATATAATATTTTTTTGATTGATATGTTTGATAAGAAGGATAGAAAAATCGAAAGAAAATTGTATTTTAATTTTCCATTCATTACTTGGTAGTATAGTTGAAAGTTGGAAGTAAAGAAAATTTAGGGTTCGTTTAGTTTTAGAGAACATTTTTTATTTTCCATTTTTAGTTTTTCAAAAACTAGAAAACACATTTGATTAATAAAAATGAAAAAATGTTTTTTTTTTAAATGAAAGTAGAGAAAATGTGTTTATTATGGCCCTATTTGGCAATTAGCGGATAGTTGATAGCGGATAGTGGATTAGATTAACTAATAGCGGATAGCTGATAGCATTAGCTGATTTTACTAACAGATTACATTAATTGATTGTATAAAAGTGTTTGGTAAAATTAACTGATAGCTGTTTGATTATTTGAACAAGCAAAATGACATATAAGGACATGATTATATTTGATACTTGTTTGAATAATTTATTAGTTATTAACCTTTTGTATATATTCTTATTAATTAAATTATGAAAATTAATTTTTCTAATATCATTATTGAGCGTATATAAGGATATACATATTATTTTTTTATTTATGAAATTATTTTTTAATATAATTTTAATAATTATTAAATTTAGATGTATATATTAATTTTGTATCTATGAAATTATATTTTGAATATAATTTTATTAATGATTAAATTTATATGTATTTATTAATTATATATTAATTTCTTATTTATGATTTTTTTTAATTTTATTAGTTAACCAAATTTATGTTACTTAGAGAAAATTTTTATAATTATCAAAGACAAAGTAGTCTTGTCTTTTATCCAAACCTCTAACTCAAAAAGCTCGTAAAAGGAGCTTTTTCGAAATAAGAGGTTTCACCTCAATCCGCTATTACAATCCTCTATTTACCAAACATCCAAATTAGCGGATTTGACTGGTCAAACCTCTAAAAATCTTCAAATCTCTAATTTTAGCTCAAAAAAGTTGTTTACCAAACAAAATCTATCTAATTTTTCAAAATAAAAATAAAGAAATAGTTACTCATAAAATAATTAAATTAAAATATAATTATTATAAAATAAAAAATAAAAATGATTAAACAAACCAAAGTTTTAAAATTGTCCATTAGAAAGATTAGATCCCGAGTTAAATAGAGTTAAAATTTTAAAATCCTTGTTTTATCTTTTGCACTTTTTTAAACTATTTTCAATGAAAATAGTGAAAACATCTTTATTTTTATTTTCTAAAAATCATTTTTAAATTTTACAACTAAACATATTTTCTTTAACATTTTTTATTTTTCAAGAAAATAAAAACGACCTATATTTTTTAGAACCAAATGCACCCTTAAACCTTTAAAATTTATATTTTGAACTAACTCGCATCTCTCTTACATTTTCTGTCCCCTTTTCCTTCTAATTTTGGGATAATTTATTTTTATACACCATGGAAAATCATAATCCCTCTCATTTTCTGTACTCTTACTTTTTTCTTACAAAGCACACCCAATTTTTTCAACTTTCATCCTTCATCTTTTCCACTCAGCCAAGCAAAACCTTTGCCAATAAAATACAAAATTATACAAAAGCATGGTTCAAAGTGAAAAGCATGCATTTTTGTTGTTGACTCACCGTATAAGTTGATCCAGGAGTGAACATGAGGAAAACATCTGGGAACTATATCATGTGTGAAGGCCAAAGGTTTGCTTAACGCTTCTCTTCTCATTTTCTGAACTTGTTTATTGTTGCCATGGATGAACTCGTAAGGCGGACCTTTGATTCCCTGAGAATTCAATATCTGCTGTATACGGAGAGGCACCCACCAGTATTCATACAACACTTTGAGTAAAACTATGAGCAAGTAAAGGCAGATGGAGGTTGCAAACAAAGTGAAAACCATCATTTCCTTGAAAAATATGAGTTTTGAGCATTTTTTTTTTTTGAAGTGAATATCAAAGATGGGTCCAATATTTATGCTTACATTCATAATTGTGAGAATAGTTTCAGAGATCCAGCAGGTCTTGTCGTGTTTTTCTTGTTTTTTTTTTCCTGCTCAAAGCAAAAGAGTTGGGTCCCTCGTGGAGGTCGAGGTATTGCAAACAAATTGCCATGAATCATAACGTCATCCATGACCTCTTACAAATTTAACTTTTTCTAAACAATTATGATTATTAATTTAAGGAAAACTCATTGTTTTGGTATCTTACTTGTTTTTCATGAAATAATATTTAATATTATGTTTTATTTTTAAATTAATATTTTTATTGTTAAAAAAATAGAAGAGAAAAACCACAAGTAGAATTGCCACATTATTTTCCTTCTCTTAATCAGCATATTACGTTAGATAAAATAATAAAAAATACACATGACATGTTGATTATAAAAATAAAATGACGTGTTAGTCTGTTACATATAATTTTTTTTAATCAGCATGTCACGTGTGATTTTTTCTCTCTAATTAACATATTATTAATTTTTTTAATAATATAATACTAAAATAAAAATAAAATATTATGTTATTATTTTATCAAAAAAAAAAGTAAGACACTAAAAGACAAACATGACATAAAATAGGATAATAAATATGTAGTTTTCTCTGAATTTAATGTAAGTGTATAAATCTTGTTGTGCTTTTCGGCTAAAAACAAAAGAGTTAGGTTTTCTCTTTTCTTATATTATCCTCTAGGTCTAGGATGTTCCAAGTTCGACGTAATCTATGACGTCTAACAATTAATATACATTTAAAATATATATTACTGTCGTATGGGTGACTTTTACTTCTTTGATTATAAAGTGGAAAGACAAATATATATATATATTCTATTGATGTTATTAGTAGAAAAGATGAAAAAGAAATATGTTTAAAAAGTATGTAATTTGACTTAGCTTAAATTTCTCTCCTCTTTCTTTCCGAAATGAAATGACTTGATCGTATAAATTAAGATTGAAAATGATCATCCTCTTTTTTTTTTCTTCGCATTTTTCTATCCTATTAAATGTATTCAAAATTTATTTTACTTTTTACTTGTTCATTTTATCCTTTCATTTTTTCCACTCAACCAAATAAAATTGTAGAAAAAACTTGTCTATAAAAACATTCGTATTTCGCACTCATGCATTCATCACAACAAGAGGAAGGTACATATCTTGTGAATGTGTCTGAGGAAGTTAATGATTTGACTCAGTGGCGGATCCATATGGCTCTAGGGGAGCAATTGCACCCTCATTTTTGAGGAAATTATTTTTTAGTATCAAATTTCTTTTAATTTTTTAATTCAATGCGTAGATGGGAAAAAAATAAAAATGTATATCTTCATTTGAAAAAAAAATTATTTTGGATTATATTTTTAAAATTTTGAATCCGTCATTGATTTGACTGATACGTTGGCTAATGAAGGAGTTGATCAAGAGTCATGGTTTCAGGTGGCTTGAGGGTGTATGTTTTGAGTTGCAATGCTTGGGGTGGTGTGGGGTGTTCGAGTGCATCTGATGCTTTATAGAATGGATGGTGTTGCTCGGTTGTGTGTTTGGCGTGCATGGCTAAACGCATTTTAATATTATTTTTTAAATAATTGTAAGTTTTATTATCCTAAGTAAGCAGAATTATGCTACAAAACAATACCTAACTCGTGAGTAGCTCCCAACTATACAAGTAATCTCTAATATGTACAAACAAGGACCAAACTATTAAGTTTTAGGGAGGGGTTGTTGTCCCTCCGACTGGGGAAATTTTTTCCCTTTGGTCCTTTAGATTTTTCCAAAAAAATAATATTATTATAAAATAGATGCAAGCACACCAGACAAACATTAAAACAAAAACCAGTAGAGACTTGCCCTTCAGCACAGTGGCTGCCCAAGCACCTTTCTCGCAGAGGTGTAAATGAACAGAACGTTCGACGAACCGTTTGTCTAACGTTCGTTTATGTTTGTTTATTAAGCTAAATAAACGAGTATGAACAAAATTTTTATGTTCGTTTAATAAAAAAACGGACACGGACATAAGTGTGTTCAGTTCGTATATGTTCACAAACAAGCTCGTTTATAGGCTTGTTTGTAAGCCCGTTTATAGACTTGTTTATAATCTCGTTTATAGGATGAAAATGTTTGTGGATGTATCTAAATACTACTTTTTGTTGTTGCTAAGGATGTTATATAAGTTTATGTTGAAATGTAAGTAGTATTTTGTTGCTTTTGTTATATTTATTATTATTAATTTAGTTAATATTTCTGAACATATAAACGAAGTACATGTTGAAATGTAAGTTTTATTTTGTTGCTTTTGTTTTATTTATTTATTTATTGTTAATTTAGTTAACAGTTCTAAACATATAAACGAACATGTTCACGAACACTTAAATGAACATGTTCTAAACATATTCACGAACACGTTCGCGAGCACTTCAACGAACAAATTCGTGAACGCTTAAACGAACACGTTTGTAAACAATTAAACGAACACATTCGCGAGCACTTAAATGAACACGTTTGTGTACACTTAATCGAACACGTTCGCGAGCACTTAAACAAACACGTTTGTGAACACTTAAACGAACACGTTCGTGAACACTTAAACAAACACATTTGTGAACACTTAAAGGAACACGTTCGTGAACACTTAAACAAACGCATTTGTGACACTTAAATGAACACGTTCGTGAACACTAAACAAACGAACACGAACACCTTCAAAAATAAAAAAAATGAACATAAACACCATTAAAAATAAACACACGAACACAAACTGAACATGAACAACTTTAAAAATAAACAAACGAACACGAACATAGTCTTGTTCATTCAAGCTTGGTTCATTTACACCCCCAACTTCCTGGTCACAAGGCATTATGATCCTGTTTAGATCACATGTAGTTAACACAACATTCCAAAGTTCATGCGAAAAGGGACATTCAAAGAAGAGCACGCTGACTGTCAACATGGATTTCCATATGCAGCAATCTATTCTTAGTAACTAATCTCTCATGCAAAGTCATCGACACAATTATGACATTTTATTCATTTTTAGCTTTTTAGTTTGTGTTGTTTCTTTTCACGTATTGTGAAATTGATTGTACTTATTAGTCTTCGTTTCTAATAAAGTTAATCTTGTTGAGAAAAAAAATAGATGATTAAAAAAATGCAATTCATTCAATTATTTATTCTTTACAACATAAAGAAGAAAATTGATAGAAATATTTATCTACACTAAGTAGGAAGTTCAAACTATGTCCTATAGAGACAATCCATATGCAAAAGCCTCTCCCCATCCTAAACGGCTAGCAAAGGGAGAAACAGGTGCACTAAAAATGAAGGAATTAATGACAAACCCCAGTCAGCAACGTAGTAGGACGAAAAGCCAGACAGATTTAGCAGTCGAAGCCAGGGCAGATCGACAACACAATCATAAGAATCAAGACAAAGACGATACCAAAAACAATCAATTTCATCTTCATGTTCTGTAGCCACATCTTTCTTTTTAACGTTGTTCCTTGTTGCCTGAAATCTTGTGCCTGGAATTCAGGATCAAATCACAGTGCAGGGTTTAAAGAAACCATACAAGCAAAAAAAATTATATTGGAAATATAAATTGACGAGAATTATAATCAGCGGTGGTTTTAGAGCCACAACACAGCCCCCCCCCCCCAAAAAAAAGATTCAAAATGAGTTCAGTTAAATATTTGGACTAGTAATAAAGCACATGGGAAAAACAAAAATGATGGTGTGCTTCATGTACTTTGAGTAATTTTATACTCATTTTTTATTTAAAAGTTAGATGATCACATACACAACAAGTTAACAAGTATTTATTTTTTTTTAAATTAAGGGTCTCATGTTAATAAATTGCACAAAACCTCTTAAATCTTTTAAACCGTTTATGTTTATAATAACTTGGAAAACTAAATTCGATAAGAAATCAACTTTGCCAAAATGCAACACATGAAATGCATATGAATAAGAATAAGAATAACCTGTGAGCGAAGGTTTTCAGTTTTATCGACCAGCAAGTCAATCTTCTCACCACGGTCAAGGACCTGGAAAAAAGACAAATGTTAGCAAGGGAAGAAAAGAAAACATCATTCTATTTTTGCATACTGTGATAACTTGCTATGCATTTAGCCATATTTTAACATTAAACTACATCAATAACATTTGCAGACTCGGAAGCAGCTTATTACCCTCTCAATATTTTCCATCATAACACCCTTGACTTCAGAAACTTGAGCCTTCACTTTAGCAAGATTACTGATCTCCTCAGGATGTTCCACACAATACTGCATGTGCTCCTTCAGTTTGGACCTATTATATAAAAAAGAGCTAAGCATGCCACCAAAAAGTAAAAAGATTATTAGGGATGTTAATTGGACGGGACGAGTGTGTGAGAGTGCTTTCCAAACACATTCATGTAAATTTGCATTCTCATTCCCATCCCGCGACTTGTTCTGAGTACAAAACTCGAAACCTTCTCCACCTCGCAAATTCACGTAGGTCTTCAGACCCACAAAATTCTCAATATACCAGCCCCCCAACCCACTAAATTCGATTGTCACCTTTTAAAAATATAATAAGTCATTGTGACCCTTTAATTGGTAAGTTAAAATATAATTCAATACGTGTTAAAATTTTAGAAAATAAAGTCCTTACATAATATTCAAGTATGAGATGAAAAATGAGAAATTAAAGTGGTGAGGCATGAGAGTGTGTTTAAATTATGTGAGAATTGAGAAAATATAACTCCGTGAGTGCTGTATTTTTCTTTAATGTAAGTTTAATGTTATGAATTGATAATTAACATAGTGAAAAATACCTAAATTCTCTATTTAGGCTCTTGGCAGTAAAATTATCAGCCTTTACTCCACCGTATCTCCTGCCGAAGTCTTCCTTAACTCTTTCCAGGAATGCAATTGGAATTTGCCTGCCAGCAGATTCAACTGCAACCACACAGTATGCTGCAGCAAATCGAGTATGAAAAATAATAAATCATTTCTTAATTAATTTCCTACTCAGGCTACGTTAAAAAATTCAAAATAGAAGTCAGCATCCAGATCAACAGCTTAAAAATTAAAATCAATATGCCCGCATTTGTATTTGCATTTGCATGCACATGCACTCACACGTAATAAAAAAATGTATAAAAAGATGCAAATGAACCAACTCAAATAGTAGTCGAATATGCACAAATTACAAATAGAATGCTTGAAAAATCAAGGAAATCAACATCCAAAGCCTGTAAAAAGAGAATCCAAAAGTAGAAATCAAAAACAAAACAAAGCACAAATCCAAAAGGACCAAAACATGAAAACATCAATAACGAATGTCGATATTCATATCCGAGTCATTAAATAATCAATCCAAAAAAAAAAAGAGAAACCGATCTAGACAACAATTTGAGGGGGAAAGAAAGGTTGTTACTGAATCCATTTTCAACGAGGTAATTGAAGGTGTGGCCATCGCAATTGTAGGTAAACTTGTTGTTGGAAGTGGGGAGATTCTCAAGACATTGACCGGCAATGGTCGTAAAGTTACCGGTGAACTCGGTGTACTCAGCGAGGATAACCGTGCCACGAGCCACGAAGCTGTAGATCAACGACTGTTGCCCCATATCTGAAAAGTAAAGCTTAACTCTAGAATTTGTGAACCAAAACTTAAACACCCGAAGTATAGAAAAATGAAGATAGACAAAAATGTGAGAGATTGAAAAGTCTATGGGATTGGACAAGAAAATAGGATAATAGAAGAAATGCTGAATTTGTGGTAGATGTAGTTAATTTATGAGTACTATTTCTTTTTTCTTTTTTTGGTAAACTACTCGGATAGTCTACGGACTATACATCGTTTATAGTTTCTTCCTCTGACTATAGAAAATTACAAAATGATATGATATAACAAAAGGTAAGAAAGACGTTTTTATTAAAAGTTTAACTGCAAGTGATATGGCAATTAATAAAATTAACATAATAACAAATTTAGCCTTCAACTTTTACACTTTGTTTTAGTTTGGTCTCAGTTCTAAAAAATTAACTTTCATCATTTCAATAGTCTGCCAATTTAATCCTTAAAATCCCAAATTCCATTTTTTTTCTATTCTTATTCATCCCATGTTATGTAATCTTTATGGATTCCATCTTCTTCCTATGCTCTACAAAGTAATTTTCTTGTTCATATCTCCTATTTTTTCTTTCAATTTTTTGGTTGATTGTTATAGGTTTAAATGTCAAATTTGGGTTTGATTTATTATCCAAAAACTAGAGAAAAACTCAATTAGGGGTTTTTCTACTTCTTTTGGGTGTGAATTCTTAAGAAGTTCTTAATAGAAATAGTCATAAATCATCCGTTTTTTATGCCCACCGTCTGATTGAATCAAGCCAACAACCAATGATTAACTATGATCACGAACGGACGCATGATTTTATGTCAGAGGGTGAACTTATAAATTCTAGGGGACGAACGTATAAAATTTTAGAAATAATTTTTCAATATAAAATACATAGAAATTTTCTAAAAATTCTCTAAATCATATATGAATTTCAAAGGCATAATGCCAAAAAATGTCCATGACGTTTGACTGAATAGTCATTTTGGTCCATATTATTTTTTTGAAGCAAATAAATTCTTAACATTTTATTTTGGGTCAAAATGACCTTTTTGCGGATAAAAACTATTAGTCAACTAACGATAAATGACTTGAAGTAATGTAACAAACCGACATGACAGTGCACATAATGATGAAAAAAAAACCTAGAATCTGGCAGGTTCCGACCCAATCCAATCCTGTAGGTGTCGAGTCAGGTTTTAAAGAAGTTTGAGTTGGGTCGAATTCGAGTTTAGGGTGAAAATTCCCCAACCCGCGCCGGTTTATTTATAAATATATATTTATATTGACTATATTTTTATATATTATATTTAATATTTTTACAAATTTTCTTCGGGGCTGGTCGAGTTTAATCGAGTTCTTTTATTAAAATTTTTAGGTCATGTCGGAGATAAAAAAATATATTAAACTCGGGTCAAAAACAGGACGAGTTGGGACTTTAAATTTTCGAGTTGGGTTCGGGGCGGCCAAAAACCCGCCTCATTGCCATCCCTAAGTGCACGTCGTGATAACAATGCTATATAAGGAAATATGCTGACTTTACAGAATGATACTTCAGTCAAAAATAATTTTATAAAATTGTATAAAATATAAAATATTTTTCTTCTGATATGTCATTCTATCAAGTCATTTTAAGTTGTTTAACGTCATTTAACTAACATTTTTCATTCACGGAAGGACGACTTTGACCCAAAATAAAACGTTAAAAACAAATTATTTCAAAAAAAATAAAAATCAAAGCAATTATTCAAGAAAACGTTAGAAATATTTTTAACATTTTGCCAATTTCAAATTTTAGGGGCTAATGCACCATCTAGCCCTTTGACTCATCCTGATGATGTTAATGAAGTTGAATTAACCACAAAGATCATTCGTTCCAATCAGTTGACAAAGAAAACAATTGAGATGATGATTTCGATGGATAGTATTAATTTTATACTTCTTGGAAGGCTTAACAAAAAAACCTTATAATTGAATGATTATTTATACTTCTTAGAAGGCTTAACAAAAAAAAACCCTTATAATTTGAAACTTTATTTATATTTAGCGTGCGTGGTACATTAATAAATGAATGATATTAGAGTTATATTTTAATATATAAATTGTATAAAAAAATTTACACAACCTTTTATATTAAGTTATAAAAATTTAAAACTTAAATTCTTAACACCCTAAATTTAAAATTTTAAATCTTAAACCCTAAACTCTAATTTCTAAACATAAACTTTAAATTCTACACTCTACAACCTAAACTCTTAAATCTTAAACCATAAGTTAAATTTCTAAACCCTAAAATTAAAAAGCTTGTGTAAACAAACTTACGTATCAAAGTATTTTCTATGATGTTAACTGTGAAAATGTGAAGATTTTGATAGAAAAAATAATTAATCTAACTGTCTATCCTAACGTGCGTGTGTGTATATATATATGCAATATGATCCATTTACATATTGTAAGAATTTTAAAATTTTATTATTTTTAGATTGTTAAATAAATGAAATAAATGGCTGAAATTAATAAAAGAATATATAAAAATTATCATTTAAAAAAATATAAAAAATTAATCTTAATCATTTATTTCACTCATTCAACGAATCTAAAAAAACAAATAAACATCGTAGTTTTACATTTAGGTAGATTTCCTATCCCCTCTTTCTATATATATTAACTATGTCCGAGCTGTATAATCCCAGTGCACGCAACAAATCTACAGTTTCTAAGTTTTAACATGCTCGATTTCCTCATCATGCCCCCTTCTTCAAAACTCACCGCCACCGCTACTGCCGCCACCAAATTTACCGGCCACCATCAAAACCACCATTCCCTCTCCCCTCTCCTTCACTGCAAACACTCTCCATCAGCCACCCTAGAGCTCCTGGTCCTAATTTTAGTCCTTTTCTCAGGCACTTTTCTCCTATCTTCTTACTTCTCCTACCTCTTCCATTCTCTTGCCCTCCTTCTTTCCCCTCTCCTTTCCACCCATACTGCCTCCTTGTCTCTCCCTTTTGTTTCCTACCTTTTGGGTTTCTCTCTTTTCTTTCTCACGACCCTGATTTCCATTGAGTTCTGCTGTGGTTCACGATCCCGTAAATGCGATAAGCCTGGATGTAAAGGGCTGAAAAAGGCCTTGGAGTTCGATTTGCAGGTACAAACGGAGGATTCTTTGAAAAATGGATCAAAGGAGATTGATCTTTTGCCTTGGAAAGGTGGGAGTGAAGGGAACCCTGATTATGAGTGCTTGAGGGCCGAATTAAGGAAGATGGCACCGCTTAATGGACGGGCTGTTTTGCTTTTTCGGGCTCGCTGTGGTTGCCCTATTGCTAAGCTGGAAGGTTGGGGGTGCTAATAGAGGGAGACGCCATAAAAAGTGAGTTCTTATAGGGTTGATTTTGATGGATTTTAGGATAATTTGGTTTTTCTTTGGTTGATTTATTATATATATATATTGGGGGGAGGGAGTTTTTTGACTGGGATTTAATCTCTGGGTTTTGTTTGATTAAGGGATTTTAATAGAAATTTGTGTTTTTTTTTTCATTTTATTGTTCAGCATTTTCATTGACTGCTTTGTTTTGGATGCCATGGCAAAATAGGTTTCCTTCTTTCTGAATTGCAATTACTTTAAGAGATTGTTATAATGTGTAGAACCCTTTGCTTAGCTGATTTTCAAGATCTCAGATGTACTCAGTAGGGGGGGGGGTTAATTTTCATGTAGATTACCCATTGGATAGCTGATTTTGGTGGTTCTGAGTTTTCAAGATCTCAGATGTAAATCGGTGGGGGTAATTTTCGTGTAGCCGGCGCCGGCAGATTTCTGCATTTTCTGGTCTCCAGCTTTGATTCTCAGCACTTTGCATACAGGCTAGTTTCTGCATGCTTTTGAAACATTGATGCCTTTCTAGTAGTATATCTTGAAAGACATATCTTCATGTTTTCTGGGCTTATCTCCTGTATAGAATTTACGAGGCTCACTGCGGTTGCTCTTTCTATTTATTAGAGAGTTGTGTATAGTTTGCATATTGTCATCCTTGCATATGATCTGCCAAACGCTGTTAAATGAAGAAAAAGTTTCATTTGGATTGTCATCTTTGTCGGCAGCATTTATGAAGAATGAGTTAGTTGTTTAGTAGAGAGGAACTTCAGCCAAATACAAAAAGGATATTTTTTCAGCATGGAAAAGCAAACACTCACAAAATTTGCATTTAGCTAGCCAATGGATCTGTGGTGTGGAATTATACTATCTAACTGAGGTTTTCGATAATTTCCTTTTCCTTTTCTGAGGCAGTTATCAATCTCTTGCATTTATGATGTTTTGGTACCGTGTAGGGATGCATGTGCTAGAAGTTTAACTTCTTTAGTTATAACATTTACGAGCAGGCCATCCCATGGTATTTGAACATTGATATCATTGGTAAACTTATTGTTAATGCATCTTTCCGACCCAAGTTTCTGTTTTTCTTTTGTGGTGGCACCTTAACGTTTTTCAGGCAGTCATATGTATTACTTCTTATTTTCTCTACTATTATCATCATTTGTACGTTTTACATGTTTGTGAATATTTTACTACTAAACACGAAGGTAACCTTCATCTGCTTTTTTGTTATACCGTTAATAAGAACATTTTATGCGAGTCTAGTCTTCTAGAAAGGATAACCCGGGCCCAATTGCATGGAGGGATATTTGTTTATATTTTTTAGGGATTCCTGATCAAAATCAAAGCATGAGAAAGATTGTGTCAATTCTCTTGATGACTAGGTAACCATAGTTGTTTGAATGTTATTTGTGAACTATGTTGATCTCATTTGCTTTTGCTGGATGTCATTTGATTGTACATGCCTGGCATTTGAAGTCTGTTGTTAGTTCCTTCACTCTCCCACTTCATAAGTTCAAATATAAACAGACTTTTATCAGCTTTTCACTTGCCATTATTTCACAGAAATTTACTTTGGCTTATCCAAAAATACGGAGATGTCATGTTTCTAATTCACGAGTGAGTTTATAATTTCATTGAGTAATTTTGAAAAGAAAAGCCATTTGTTAATCCAAAAGGATGGCTTAGTGCATTTTATTGGATAACTGAAGAATTTTGATTATTTCTGCAATTACATTGCAGTGATTCTTCATGACACTGAATTTTGTTTTCCCCTCATTTGATTCGTTTCATGCATTCATGATCGGGGACTCCGTACTACCTTAATTTTTTTTTCTTTCAATATTTATGTGGTTTGCAATTTTCTTGACTAAAGCTTTGATTTTACAATTCCACACTCACAGAGATTCATATATAAGTTGATATGACCAAGGTGAGTATTGGTTTTTGCAGGGGTCTACCCAGTTCAGCACAAAACGGAGATCATTGTTAATAATTGATAATGGTACGGTCATCGGAATCCTCCTACTATATTCCAACGTTTTACTGGTTTGATCTTTAATCTTTAACGCTTTCTATCCTTTCCTAAAGACCTTACTTTAATCAGAAGAATTTTTTATATGCTGTATTCCTGGTGGCATTTCTTGAACCTTTTCGTAAATCATTAACTTGGAAGGATATACAAACATTTAATTTCAATAATATAACATTGGATGATGTTTTAATTTAAAAATATTCTCTAGACTTGAGCATCGTTATTTGATATTGGCATTTAGCAATATTAATGAACATTTATTAAATGCTATTTAGGATGCTAACCCGATCCGACTTGATCCGAGTATTTCCCTTTATTTTTATCTGCAAAACAAATTTTAGTTGGAAAAAGAATAAAAACGCCATGCTCTCGAGGATGGGATTTACTCAGATAGACAATAGCCAGTGAATTGCATGCATGTAATTGCACATTCAAGTTTTCTAGGTTTTAAAATTTCTTACTAAATCTATGTAAAATTGAGAATAATATTATTCAAACAAACATAGGGAACAAATGCATATATATACACACATGAATTAAAGGAAATGGAATAAATTGTCCTAACAGACACGAGTTCAAATTGTTTTGTCTATAAGGTGTCTGCGTATTGTTAAAAGGTTTAGAATATTTATAAACATATATTACTTTGTAATCACTTTTGGATTATTCAAAAAAAAAATTGTCTTAATTAGTATACAAACTTCAGTTTTTGCACACTTAAGAAATTGTCATAAAAGGAATCCTTGAGTGGGCTTTAAATCGTAAAAGGCTGAAGAGGGAGCGGAGTCGGAAGCAAACACAAAATAGATAAATTTCTAAACCCTAAAATCAATCATATAAGGGTAATTATTTGTGGTCGGCTCAAGATTTTTTTACCCTAAACATGAACTCGCACTACTCTGACTCTAGCTTAGTTTGACATTGCTTTTAAAAAGTGTGGTGGAAAAAGTGATTTTAAAAGTGTGGTAGAAAAGTAATTTTGAAAAAGTTGGGTTCGTGTTTGTCATTGATATCAAAAAGTGATTTTGAGAAGACAAAATGTCTATTCTAGACATAGTATTGTAAAGTAAAATAAGTGAATTTGGGTGATGTTCAAATTTGTTAATATTATGATGTATGAAATAAATCAACTTAAATTATAATAAAAAAATTAATTTGAAAATATAAACTATAATAAAAAAATTTATTCTCAATATATATACTATAACATATATATTATTTTATAATTATGTATAAATTTAGTTTAATAATTAATTATAATTAAATGATAGAGGGCAAAAAAGTAATTTTACTTTTCAAACTAACTTATCCACTGCAAAAGCCATAAAATTTAGCTTTTTAGTTTGAGTGGAAAATTACTTTTAAAAGCAACCAAAAACATTTAATTTGTTTTAAAAAAACTTAAAAAAATGCTTTTAAGTTGCTAAAAGTAACAAGAAACACACCCTCTATCTTTCTCAAAATTCACTATGATCCGTCCGAACCCAAATTAAAAAAACGTCCTTATAGAGGTCGGGTTTAGATAATTTTATCACCCTAGTCTTTTTGGTCTATCTAATTGTATTAAAAATCGAGTGAACAATCACTTTCAATTATTGATCAATTGAGACTTATTTTAAAAATCACGATCAATTCAATTTCCTTAATTACAGTTTTTTTTGTTAATCTCACTAATAATATTAAGATTTTGATATGGTATCGTGATTGAAATATATATTTTTTGTAATATGAATGTCTTTATGGTCCGTGTTGGGGATACGAGATTGTTCCATCTAATAATATTGTCTCTAGTTAAACCCGTGTCCTTATAATTACAATGTGACTTATCAATGTACGCAACCCTTGTTAGTAAATATATTTTTCTTTAAATATAATATGTAGAACATAATAATTTTCACGTCATATTATTTTCCGTTGGTGGATGGAATGAAGCGGATGGGGTCTAATTTGCGGAGACTTTCCCACTTGAAAAAGAGTAGAAGATGCCATCGCATCCTTTAACTTCACACAATAAAACTCCATCCCCTGCACGCTACAACAATTACGCCTCTAAATTAATAAATAATTTCTATTTGCTAAATGACAACAACCCATCATTCCCTTCTTTATCAGATATTTAATATATTGGATTTAAAATTATAAATGTATTATCTTCCAAAAGAATGGTTGACATATCTTGATTTTTGACAAGTGTAAATATTTTATTTGCTTGTATGATTATTGGGATAAATAATATACACATAGACAAATGCAAGTTACTCATAATTTATGTTGTGAATATTATATTCCAAGTTGGAATGCAGAGAGGTATGACCTGGTAAAATAAGATTAGTTCGAATTTAAAAGTTGGTTAAGCAAATTATTTTATTTTTAAATAATTTGATGTGATTATATGGTAGTATTTGTTTATTAATTTATTTTATTTTTTGCTTTTCTAAATCAATTGCCTGGATAAAGCTTGTAAATGTGGTGGTGGGAGTTTACAGGATGGATACAGAACTTTATCTTAAGAAGGGTGAACCTATAAAATTTTAAAAGATGAACTTATTAAATTTTAGAAGGGTAAAAATAAATTTTTAATAAAAAATACATATAAAATTTTTAAATCACTTAAAATTTTTAAATTTTTTAAAAGGTGATCGCCCACTTCCGAGCACCTCTCAATCCATTCCCCGGAGCAGAGAAGCGGGGAAAGGAAATAGAGAAGGGTTTCACTTTCGGTTTAAACTTTAAAGCAAAATAAACACAAGTGTTTTTTTTTTCTTTTTCTTTTTGATGTTTTTTTTTGTCAACAAACTAATTAACAAAAAGACAAAAGACTTTGGATAAATTGGTTATTAAAGATAGACATAGAGGCAATCATTATTTGGTTTTAACCAAATTAATTCAATTCAGTTAACGCCAGATATTTTTTATTTTGTTATTGCTTAATCTGACTTTGATTAAAAAAATTAATTTATTTACTCAGATTAAATGAAGTTTGATAATCAAAAGTTATTTTCGTTATAGGTTAGATCTAACCTTATTAAACTTTTTTTTATTAAATTAGAAAAGAAATGAAGGTTAAAGGGAATAAAAACATAACACTATATTTTGTTTGGATAGTTTAAATTAACTTTGTTTGTATATTTGTGTAAAAAAGGAAAGACAAAATTTGATTATAGTGATTTTTGTTCCAATTATATCCCCGTTCTAAAATTAATTATGTATCAGAAAAAAGGTGTAAAAAGTAATTTTACATTTTCAAAATAAGTTATTTTTCGAATTTAACAAGTGTCTCAGTGAAAAAACGGATGATGTTCACCCTAAAAAACACGAGTTTAAATTATTTTGTCTACAAAATATATGTGTTTTGTTAAAGAGTTAAAAATATATATGAACAGATATTATCTTATAATCACTTTTAAACTATTAAAGAAAAAAAAGTTATTTTCCTTCCCAGCTTTCCCCCAAAGTGGGGTAAATGAAAATAAAGTGTGCAAGGGAAAGAATGGATATTCAACTCCCTCACCTTTTTCTGCTTTAAATACAAAAAAAAAATGATCCAAACAACGGAAAAGGATACTTTTCCTTATTTTTTTAGTAAATTATATCAGTAGTTACTGAACTATAGTTTCTTTTTTATTTTAGTCATTGAACCATTTTTTTGGCAAAAACGTCACCAACGTTATGTTTGTTTCCTATTTTGGTCACCGAATTATTTTGTTGCCAAAAACATCACTAACGTTATGTTTTTTTTTCTATTTTGGTCACCGAATTATTTTTTTGGCAAAAACATCACTAACGTTATGTTTCCTTCCTATTTTGATCACCAGATGTTTTGCTGACGTGAAATTTTATTTTATTTTTTAAATTTTCCATGTCATTTCTTTTCTCTCATCGTAAGCAATATATGTTATTTTATAATATTTTTATTCAAATTAACAGGATGATGACACGTGTCACTGCCTATTAGTGGAATAAAAGGAATGAAAAATCAAGCTCCTTATGCAGCCAGAGAGATTCAACTAGTAGGCAGTTACACGTGTCACCATCCTAGCAGTTACACGTGTCACCATCCTATTAGGCAGTTACATGTGTCACCATCTCTCTGGCTGCATAAGGGGCTTGATTTTTCATTCCTTTTATTCCACTAATAGGCAGTGACACGTGTCACCATCATGTTAGTTTGAATAAAAATATTATAAAATAACATATATTGCTTATGAGGAGAGAGTAGAAATGACATGAAAAATTAAAAAAATAAAATAAAATTCCACATTAGCAAAACAACCGTTGACCAAAATAGGAATGACATGGAAAATTTAAAAATAAAATAAAATTCCACGTCAGCAAAACAACAGATGACTAAAATAGGAAGGAAACATAACGTTAGTGATGTTCTTGCCAAAAAAAATAGTTCAGTGACCAAAATAGGAAAAAAAATCATAGTTCGGTGACTGCTAGTGTAGTTTACCCTATTTTTTATGTCAATCCAAATATAGGGTTAAACTTTTAAATGTGTATTAGTTTGTTAGTTTATTCATCGATATTCGATTTATTAGCCGATTAATTCTGATCAGATTTTACAGAGGTTAATATGAGACAACTCTCCAAACTCAATTTTCTCCATTCACAACACCATAATTTAAACTCTTGACATTGCTAAAAGGACCTAGAGTCCTATCTCACTAGATCAAATGGTTGTTGCTTTAATATGTATAAATTTGATATTTGATAGTAATTAGTATTTTATGATGTTTTAGCCGGGTGTATAAACTTCTTTATAAAAGAACGTTGGAAGGATTAATTTTGTTAAAATAAATTTGGTTTGATTAACTATTAAAGCTTTTGTTTAGTTGGGATATTAATGGAAGCAACTAATTCAGAGTTGAAAAACCCTTGGCCTCCAAGCAACAAAAAAGGAGAATGGAGTGACATCAAATGAACAAGTTGCCAAGAAATATAAGGGAAAGGCAAGGAGACTTAGCGTTACTCTTTCTTCTACACTTGCACAAAACAAACGTGCCCGCTAAGCTCAATCACCTCTCCTCTGTTTATAATCCTCACCCTATGGCTCTATCATGACAAACACCGGAATTCGAAACTCGAATATTGTATATACTCTTTTCCCTCCAAATCCGATCTGATCCGATCCAATCCAATCCATTTGCATTTACTTTTTTGTCCACGATCTTCAACCGTATGGATTGCTCGAGTTCTTTGGAAGATAATAAAAGTGTTCGTTTGCAGATTAATGAGCTTCGGAAGCTCAGCGAGACTTGTGGTTCAAGCACCATTTTTGAACCCCAAACTAGCCCTGAGACCGGAGAAAGTAATGCGGAATCTGTGAATTCGGCACCGGTGGTTCGAGCACCCGAAAAGAAACTAACACTCTTTGCTCTCAGGCTATCAATCTTCGAGAAATCGGCTACTGGCCTTGGAACTCTGGGGTTTATCTGGGCAACAGTGGTTCTCCTGGGTGGCTTTGCTATCACCTTGGATAAAACTGACTTCTGGTTTATTACCATCATTTTGTTGATTGAAGGGACTCGGATATTCAGCCGAAGTCATGAGCTTGAATGGCAACACCAAGCTACATGGTCGATTGCCGATGCGAGTATCAGTAGTTTCCGTGCATTGAGATCCAGCTCTCACATCCTCATCAAAGCTGTGAAAGCAATGGGGAGTCCACTTTCCTTGATGAGGAAGCAAAGTAGAGAAGTAACGCTGGCCGATCGTTCACAAGTTGGAAGATGGAAACATTCGAGAAATTTGACTCGGACATGGATAAGCTCAGATGTTCCTCTTCTACCCTATGGTAACTGGATTTTCCTTTCAAGAAATATAAGCAAAGTCTTGTATTGGCTTCAACTCTTGTCTGCAACAGCTTGTGTTGTGCTTTCATGCATGAAACTCATCAAGCACAACTATGGGGAGGTGCAAAAGGGCGATACCGATAAAAGGAACCGGCAGTCGGCTCTGAATATCTTCTATGCGTTGGCCTTGGCGGAAGCTCTTTTGTTTTTGATGGAGAAAGCCTATTGGGAGTGGAAGGTCATATATTGTAAGCTTTTGGAACAAGTGAATAAAGAATGTGAATTTGGACCTTCAGGTATGGTTTCCATCAGAAGGTTCTTCTATGATGCTTATTCCAGATGTGTTAACGGAAGCATTTTTGACGGTTTGAAAATGGATATGGTTACTTTTGCCATGGATCTTTTGGCTTCCAATTCCCCTGATGAGCAGCTTATTGGAGCTAGAATTCTTCGCCAGTTTTCGATTAGCGAAAGGTATTCCGATGACACCTTGCAAAAGATCGGGGTAAATTTATCTGTGGTCGAAAGATTAGTCGAGATGTTGAACTGGAAAGACCCTCAAGAAGAGGAGATCAGGAAATCAGCAGCAGAGATACTGTCAAAACTTGCTGGTAAAAGGCAAAACTGCCTGCGTGTTGCCGGTATACCGGGCGCAATGGAATCCGTATCATCGCTGCTTCAAACAAATAGAAGTTCCGGGGACGGTGCAGATGAAATCGGTGAAAAGAACCTCATTCTCGATCAGGCAAATTACAGTTTTTGGACTTTCAATCATTTAGGACTTCTCATTCTGAAAAAGCTTGCTTGTGATCATGACAACTGTGGGAAAATTGGCAACACTAGGGGACTCTTACCTAAAATCATAGATTTTACACATGCTGGAGAAAACTTGCTGAAGGATAAACACGTTGCACCATCGCAGATTCTAACGGTTAAACGATCGCTTCAAGTGGTGCAAATGCTGGCAAGCACCACAGGAGCCACAGGAAAACATCTTAGAAAGGAAATCTCAGAGGTAGTTTTCACAATCAGCAACATTAGAGATATTTTGAGATATGGAGAAAACCACCCAATTCTGCAAAAGCTAAGCATGGAGATTTTAACCAATCTGGCATTGGAAGAGGAAGCAACAGAGAGGATTGGTGGGACAGGTGGGGTACTCAAGGAGCTGTTCAACATCTTCCTCAACCAGGGGATGCCTGAGCACCAGAATCATGTGAGACGCGCCGCAGGAGAAGCGCTTGCCATGTTGTCCTTGGAAAGTCGAGCTAATTGCCACCGCATATTGAGACTGCAAGTGCTCGAAAAACTTGTCGGAGCATTGGAGGCTCCATTACTTCGAGTGAATGCTGCGAGAATTCTAAGACACTTGTGCACCTACAGCGGATCGGATTGCTTCTACGAGTTAAAGGGTGTCATAGCAGCAGCACCAACAGTAAGTTTTGACTTCCAATGTACCAGAAAACTATACTAGATGTCAAAAATACAATGGCTAACAGTTTATCATTGCAATTGGCAGGTGCTCAAGGTAATTATGTCAGACGAGAACAAGTTGCAGGAAGTAATGGTTGGACTAGCAGCACAAGTGTTCAAACGTATGAGTTCTACAGAATCAAGCATCATGTTTGAGAGAGCTGGAATGAAAGAGGAGGAATTAGCAAAAGCATTGGTCTGGATTCTTGAGAAGTACAAACATCCGTCACCTAAGGTCCCGAGAATAAGGAGGTTCGCCATAGAGTTGGCGATTTGGATGATGCATGAGAATGTACAGAATGTGTACATTTTTAAGGATTTGGGAATGGAGAAAGAGCTGGAAAGTGTACTAGAGACCACATCAGGGCTGGAGAGCTTCAACATATTCTCTGGCACTGTTGGGCTTAGCCGTCACACCACAACAATTCACTGTCTGGTTGAAACAGCGTTGAACCTGCTCAAGGATACATAAAATTTACAAAATAAGGCACTCCTATTGTTCAAATTCGGTAGCATACACCATAAATATGAACTCATAAAGGCTATTGCAGATTCTTTTCCTCCAAGCAATAATCAGTTAAATAAGTTATTGTAAGTATGAAACTCTTAAGAGTATTGGAATTTATTTTCTTTTCTTCCTTGATATTAATTTTTTTTTTGAAGAATTCTTTCTTGATATTAGTTTTATGCAGAACTGGCATTGAAGCAAAACAAAAACAAAAGTCGTAAAAAAAGACTTATTTTATATGTAAAAAGGAAATTGACTACCAACTCCCTTTAAGCAATTCTGTTATCCGCCAACCACCATATAACATACAGAGCAAATCAAAGAATTTTTGGTAATGGGTATTGCCATACTTTGAAACATGATAAGTATGCAAAATGACATGATTCTTGGGTTGAATGGTCAAATTGATGTTTGCATAGTTTGGGCAAGTTTCAAAGTATGTATGAGACATATTGGGCTAGCTGGATTTGATTGATGATGAATAATGCTTAAATAATCATTTAAGTTCTTAAAAAGTCAAAATGTTGCATGAAATGAATAATGGGCAGGGGTGTTTATAATTGGGTACCCGTATTTTTACCTCAACTTTCGGATAACTAAATTTTCGGTTAGTTAAAAAGTTGTTTGTGTCTCGGTTCGTAAAAATTGGGAACCCATAAATCAGGTACCTAAAATAATCGGGTATCTGCAAGTTGGCCCATCAAGTACCTAATAATCGGGTACCCGCAAGTTGGCCCATCGAGCACCTGAGACAAATATAGATATAGATATTATTACAAAATCATATAACTTAAAACAATTCAAATACAACTAAAAAGTCTAAATTACATAATTCAAATATACTTAATCAAAATTAAAGGAAAAAAATCATTTGATCACAATAAAACTTAATTAATGTTATCTCAAACTCAAATTTTTAGTATAATCATCAATTCATTGAATCATGAATTTAGGTTTTATTTTTTAATTTAATCAAACTTCTTTAAATAGAAATTTAAAATGTTATAGTCAAATAATTTGAGAATGAGAAATATGAGTGTTCAAGACTAAAAACTTAATCTACAATAAAAAAATAAAAAAAATAGGGAAGCATATAAATGCAAATAAAATAATTAAATTTTTTAACAAGTGACATTACAAGAGTTCAATGTAAATATTTAAAGTAATGTGTCAATAACACATTAAATATAAGATTTATATTTAATACACAGGCGACGGAAACAAAAAGTTTTCACAAGAACCTTGGTTTTAAGTTTAGGGTTAAATTTTAGGGTTAGAGGTTAGGCATTTAGAATTTAGGGATCGTGGTTAGAATTTAGGGTTTAAAGGTTAGGTTTAGAGTTTAGTGTAATATGGTTAGGGATTTAATTTTTAACTTATAAACACGAAATAATAGCCCAATCCCTAAATTCTAACCACAACCCATTAATTCTAAACCACTAAACCTAAACCTCTAACATTTAAACCCTAAACCTTAAAATTAAGGCGTCTGTGGAAACTTTTTGTTTCTACAATCTCTATATTGAATAATTACCCTCAAATATAAGACTAATTATTTCATGCACAAGCGCTTGTGGAAAATTTGTTTATACAAGTGCCTTAATTTTAGGGTTTAGGGATTTTGTTTAGAGTCTAGTGTTTTATGGGTTTTAGTGTTCAAGTTTTGAATTTAGGGGGTATGGTTAGAATTTAGGATCTAGGGTTAAAACTTAGGGTTTATAGATTAAAACCTAAATCTCTAACCATATTACCCTAAAATTAAACCCCGACCTCTAAACATTAAATTCTAACCCTAATCACTAAATTCAAACCATAAACCCTAAATTTCAAACCCCTACACTCAAACCCCTAAACCAAATCCCTATATAACTATGGCGTTTGTGAAAACTTTTCGTTTCTACCGCCATTGCATGAGATATTTTCTCTAAATATAAATACATACTTTTATATGTTTTATATCGACATATCTATTGATTAGATTGTGTTGTTAAAACTTTTTAAATCTCTTATCGATATAAACTTATAATTCAAAAAATATATATTAAAAAATAAATTGGAAAATTTTTATTTTCTTTTTATAATTATTCTAGCACCTTAATTCTCTATTTTTAATGACCTATATCATTTTTATTCCATTTTTTATTACAACTAGATAAATATTAAATTTTAAGATGAAAATAAATTAAAATTTTATCAGGCCGGGTCGGGTACATGTTAAGTCTAATATTGTGACTTAGACTTGACCCGTGAACTCGTGATATTTTGCGTACCGGATACGTGACCCAAAAAATTTACTTTTTTTTTAAATACCTAGTCATTTTCTACTAATTAACGGGTCGTGTGTGTTTTTTAACACTCCTAATCGTAGGTCATAAATCATGATCTAGGATGTTTTTGTTGTTCTAAATGGGCATGCAGGTGTATTTTTATATATGTAATATGTTCCTGATGCATTAGGAGCATGTTTAGGTTGTTTGAGCATGTTTGGGGGTTAATTGTGCCATTATTTTTTCTACAATTATGGGCAGAAATTTCGAAACAGGATGAACTGATATCGAAAGTTAATGAATTACTTTCGAAACTAGGGTATGCTAACTTTTTACTGCAAAATGACCATATGTTTTCAAAATGCAATTAAACGTTGGTTTTAAGTCCGAATGACATGAAACAATGTATGTGATTTTTTTACCTTAATTTCATGTTGGAACCCTTAATTCTTAATTTTAATGTGTTAAGAAAATTATTGAGTTATTACGGATTAGTCCCTAAGATTCTTGTAAGTGAAATTCATGAGGATTGGTAGGTCCGATTAATGTGATACTTTGCATGTAGCCTAATTTGACTATGAGGATCATGAGTACAATGGTTTTTTGTTTCACGATTTAAGTTCGTATAATCATGGGTCACTTCAATAAAATATTGTCATTACTTTGTTAATATTATCTTTACGCTGCATACTTTACGTTTGGCATAATTTTAAAAAATGTCTCTAATGTTTGATTGGATAGTTAATTTTACTCCAATTCAACTCTTTTGGCCACAGGGCACCCCATTTTTTACTTGAACTCTTTCAGGCTGAAAGTAAGGGCACCAGTCTCTGAAACAAAAATAAAGAGTGTATGCGCTCATTATGACTTGAATTTGTCACTTGGGCACTAACTTTGCTCATTGCTAGCCATGGGTTCAGAGTCTGTTCAACCAAATCTAATCCCTTCTTTCTTTCATTTTCTTTAAACATGGAATACCCACAATTGACTAGATTACATGTTTCTTCCCCTCTTATTATCACTAGAAATAATACTAACGAGAATTCAATATCATCAGATAAACATATGTAATGTTCAACAAAATCTTCTATAGATTCCATCTCATGTCCAAATATGTGTCGAATATTATATTACATTAGAAGGCATGGATGTTACAACTATGGATGCCAATCCTAAGTACTGGCGTTTCCTTGTTCCTGTAAAAATTGGAATTCAGGATTATCAGCAAGTTCAGCAGTGGGTTTTACATCTGCAAATTCTTCTACTTTCATCGAATCAGTGATGTCCTCCACAAAGAAAGGAATGCTGCATTCAAATACGAGGATAATCAATAATCAGGGCTCTGAATCACACGAACCTTAAATTCTAATACTTAATAAACTTAACATTCAAATAGTAAATTTCAACCTAGAATCTTCATCCAATAAAAAGGAGCTGCCATCATCTTCAGAGACATCTGTCATAACAAGTTTCATTTGGGAAATGACCTGTGCAAGAATGAAGAGGTTTGATCAAGATACGAGGTCGAGGGATATGTATTTTTCGACTACATTCGATGTGGCAGACTTACATCTGCTGAAACACCTTCGTTGTTGTTGTCATCACTGTAAAGAGTACATACTTTATAAAATTGTTGAACACTCAGAACCTGGTGAATTAGGACACTTGATCATGTTAGTCAGATGTCATAAGCATTCATCCTGTTTGTTTAGCCAGTTTTTTCTTCACCAGAATGGTGAATTGTTACACTGGTCGGTGAACTACCAAATTTAAATTTCTGGATCTGCCCCTGATACTTACATCATGCCAGGGGGATTGCATGAAAAGGGATAAACAGACTTACAGTGCAAAGGTTATTTGATATTTCATCATACGATATTTTGGACTTCTCAGGCATAACCTGACAATGCAATATGAAAGAGCACTTGTTCAGATTGGAGAAATGAAAGAGGATAAAAGAACTGTGTAATGAAAACAGCATGAACTAAGAGCAAGGAATGGTAGGTACCAGAACTAACAAAAATATTTACAAATAGAAATCAACAAAATAAGTGTTAATAGGCCAGGGCATAACCATCAAGATTCAAGAAGATCACAGAAGTCGACAGCTTCCTAAAGAACTCGATAAATATATAAAATTTCAAGGTTTTGTATCCCATTATAGATATATAATTGTATATAACATAGCATCAAATGAGACTGACATGTAGAAATGGATCAAACCAAAAGAGTATAAGTAATTTAACCCAACAAAATTCTAATCTAGTACTATGAACAACTGAAGAACCATACCAAGAATCCAACTGCTTGCCTTGTGTGCTTAAGTTCATCCCATGATGAGCCAACAAACTGTAGGTAGAGGAATCACCAAAGACAACCATGAAATCTTAATTCGAAATTTAAACTTCAAGCAATGTGAAAATGACACTATCAGCTGTCATTAGTCGGAACTCGAGAAATTACCTCTTCTTTTGCTTCGGTGCACCATTTTTCCAATTCATCTAAGCCAGACTTCAGATATTCCCCATTGCTAAATGTGGAGCACTCTTTATGCTGAAGAAGGCTGTATCATAACATCATAATTTGTAAATACTAACACTTATTATCTTATCTGCAATTACAGCAAATCGAGATGAAATAGTGATTTACCTATTAAAGATCTGTACATTCATATATGAAAAATTTTGAGTGAAAATCTTCTGAGCAAGTATTGGAGGCACCTAGAAAGAAACTGTACCGTAAGCTTGTGATTCGTAAAAAATATGGAAAAGTGCACTAAAATATTATCAAAACTGAAAAATACGTACAGAATTTTCTTTTAATGTGCTCAGCATCTGGTTCAGGCATTCAATAATTTTCTGCCAATGACTAGCAGGAGAAGTATCATCTTTTGATTCTTCAGATGTTTTTGAGGCTTCTTTTGAAGCCATAGATACCTAACATGCACGGCAATGCGTTATCAACATAGAAATTTCGTTTCCTAGATGAATATAGTCAGAGATGGACCGAGGGGTGCTGGAGGGGGCAGTCGCACCCCCTAAAACTTTTAAATTCCCCTATAGTTTGTATATTTCCTTTGTATTTTCTATTGACAATCTAATTTGGTAACCCAAAAAATTTTACAATTCCGCACCCCCTACATTTCTAATACAGCTTCCTAATAGTTCGCACTCCCTTATATAAAATCCTATGTCCGTCCCTAATGGCATACAAGGTACCCAGATGGTTCCAGAACACAAGCCTCTAAACTAACAACACAATGCTTTCTCCTGTATATATTGACTAACATAATTTTGAAAGTTAACAAGGAAGATTCAGTGATTGAAAAGCATAGCTCCTTATACCTGGATAGAACAAGAAACATGTCGTGACAAGTCTTTTTTCAAGTTGTCCCTAATGATTCCAAAGATCTTTTCTACATATGCTGTGAGCTGCTGCTTAAAAAGCAGAGCTGGATACTTGGCCTCAACCATTTGCACTACACCAACCGGAAGATTGGTAGAAGACGAGCGGAAACTCTGAGAAAGAAAAACATCATGTCACATAATTTTGCATCA